>CM060708.1:159452982-159720774 GCA_030686995.1 Artemisia argyi
AGTAAGCCAATAAGCCAAAAAAATAAATAAATAAATAAAACACATAAAACTAAACAACAAATAACAACTAATAACACTACCAAGTACAAGAATCAAACATGAAATCAACAAGCTCAGATGCTACTGTGATAGCAGCTTAGCAGCAGCTAGGGGCCAAAAGGAGGGCTAAAACAAGCTATCAAATGAGGATGAACTTGCAACCTAATGGTGTCTCTGATTAGTTAACCTGACCAGCTTTCCAAAGCATCAAAATTCAACTTCTAAGGTCAAGTGATGAGCAAGATATGAGGTTGAGAAAAACGGGTCAAAAACAAAGATCATGGGTGCAGGGTATTGTCAAGCCAAACAGTCCACTTTAAGCGCTTGCATAAGTTCCAAAGAAAATCTAAAAATTAATCTAAACACTGATTCATGTAGCCAAGCTGGTAAACTCAAAGTTATGAAAATTTCAAAGCCTTAATCCAATCACAAAAATCACTAAAAATCACCCAACTTTTGACTTTCCAATTCTCACACCCTTTTGACTTTTTTTTATTACCCTTCTCAGTTGACTATAGTGAGTTCAAACTGGTCCTAGATGAATGTTAATGAAGTACTAAGGTGCAATAAGAGTAAATTAACCTAAACTAACTGATTATAAACCTAAATGCATGATTATGTAAGTGAAATTAATAACAGTTATACAGAAACTTGGAATTCAAGGTTTGTTTTTGACTTTTACACTAAAGGGCACTCATTTCATGCATTGCTTAACCTAAACATATCTAATATAACTGTTTGAACCAACTTTGGCAGAAAAAACTACCCTTAATCCCTAGAACTGAAATGAGCCAAACACCCTTAATTGTAACAGATTTCAAACTTTTTTTAAAAATAAATCACTACTTTACCACACAACCTAGGGTGATTAATATGTATTAAGCTAATTCAAACTTAAATAGGTAGAAATCAACAACTATTAAAGGCAAATAACAACAAAGGCAAATTATGATAAGAATTTTGGTAAAACCTACTTGACATCCACATTTGTGAGGCTACTGAGAACTAGGACATAGAACCAACCTATTGTTCCCCATGGAACTCTAAACCAATCCTCATTCCTCCTCTGTTACTGCAACTATGCTTCCTCCCATAACTTTTGAATATTTTTTTTTTTCTTTTCTTCTCTGAATTTTGTTTTCTTAAACTACAGCAGTACTCAAATCAAATTTTCATAAGCAACAAACAGAATTTAATTTATAAAAAGTAAGAAACTCAAACATGAATAGAAACTTGAATAAACTTAAAATGCATTTTTCATTAAACTTGAATTCTAAATTACAACTGAAAACTAATCTTTTTTTTTAAAAGAAATTACAAGAGAAGATAAGATGCCCTTAAGGCTTTACAATGAACCTATTTATACTAACTAATGGGGTAGGTACACATTAAGCTTCCTCCTTGTCTTCATCTCTGGTGTGCTTGTTTGCTGAGACATAAAAACTTGTGAACCCTTGTGCTATTCATCAATCATCCTCAGCCATTGGATTAGTCTTGAATTAATCACAGCCTTCCAATTATACTTTGGCGCCCAATTGAGGTTGTGGATTGCCAGCTTGGCAAAGGGTTAGGTAGGGTTTGTAAGGAGGGGGAAAAGGTGAGTGGGATTGGGATATGGGGTAGAGAAGACAAACCTTGAAGGTGATGGGGGATGTTGGAGGTATGCAGTCACGGGGGGGGGGGGGGGGGGGGGGGGGGGATGAAGCGTTTTGGGGAAGAAGACATGGGAACTGTGCTAGGTTTGACTCGTTTGACCCTTCCTTTTTTTGGTTTTATTAATAATAATCCGGTTGTGGGTTTTTTTTTGTGGGCTGGAAATGATTTTTGGGCCAAGGGGATTTATTAAATTTGTGGTGGGTTGGACTGTTGTGTTGTAATATCAAGGGTCCGTTTGATATAGATACTTCACAAGGACCACTTTTGCAATAAGCTGAAACTTTAAGGACTACTTTTGCCACATTTTCAAAATTCAACCAAGTACTATTTGTGTCCACCATTTATTTTCCCAAGGACCTTTGTTGCATATTCTCCAAAGAAAAATCACCCGGGGACCAATTCTGCCAACTTTGCAAAGTACAGGGACCAAACATGCCAATTATGAAATTTCGAAGGTTTAACTTGAAATCTTTTGAAAGCATTTTTCCCAAAGATCATTTGTTATTCATTTTGACTTTTAAAGAGCAAGGGTTGACTTTTCTTTGAAATGACTGACCAGGGACTAGTTTTGTAAAACTTTGAAAGTTAGGGGACTGAAATTGCCAATTAGGCCAATTTTGTTTGTTTTTCATTTGTTTTTACTCGTTTTGCATTAGAAACATATAAAACACGATCTTTGGGATTTTCTTCATATTTTGATGCGTTTTTTAGTGTTTTTAATCTTTTTGCAGTTCAGATTTGACTAAAAATGATGAGTATTTACACACTCATCATTAGTCACCGATTAATCCTGCCTAGACCGATTACAAGCTACAAGAAAGTTGATCGACCGACCATCGATTCGAGATTTTTGCAACCTTGGTTTCTGTGGAAGGATTTGTGTGCAAACACTTGGGATGTTAATCTTAATGATGTGTTTGGGATATTTATGAATGAATGTGATTTAGCACGCGGAATTTATTAAAACACACTAAAGGAACAAAGGTGGTGAATAAGTAAACATGAATGATTTTAGAGTGATGAACACAACATAAATAACACAAAATGATTCAATATTATTGATGAAATAATATGGGTGATCTAAACTATCACCAGGATTACAAGTGTAACCTTGAATCTTTGATACGTGAAAAATGATTTTAAAGGTGGAAGTTATGCATGTAGTGATTGATCTAGTTGTCAAGTATGCTTACTTGTTGTGCATATGATCTATCAAAACTCTATCTAAGAAGGTGACTTAAGGGTTCCTTTTATAGCATAAGGAGCCCTTATTACCAGTTGTCAAGTTGTCTAATATAATATATTAGAGACTTATCTTATCCTAATATTACACCTTTCAAGGTAAAACACTCCATTGTATCTACTGAGACTTCTGTACTACTTCTACTTAACGTATAACTCTGTACAAAGACTAATAATACAACTAAATATCTCTAAATAAAATATAACAACTTGTCGTAAATACTGGCAGGACCTTCTTTAACTAGCAGTACCATCTTACCCAGAAGGTACTGTTAGTGTATCTTCAACATCAACAAAACTGAAGAGGCAGGCTTAACTATCTTTTGGCAGGCTCTTCTGGCAGACTCTTTAACTTGTGCATTTTATTCCCAACAATCCTCCCCTAAACTTGTTATTCCCTTTTAAAATAACCAAGTTTCTTGTGAATAAAATTCATACCTTGAGGATTTGAGGGAACTCTTCCAAAAACCTTATCTTTTTCTCCTTAGGCTTTCGTACTGATCAAATATGCTTTCCTTCAATCTTTTAACTGCATCAGTTTCTTCTTCACACAATAGCTTATTGGAGATCAAGACTGATAATACTTCATAGCTTAAAGGATACTCCTTCTCACATAGCATAAAGAGTTCAATTCCACTCTGAGTGGAAAGATGATGAACATGACTCATGCTGAAGTATTCCCATGTAACAGATAAATCATAGTAAGGAAATTTCCAATGTGTATTAGTAGGATTTGGATCATACAATCTGCTGAACTCCACCCATAGCTCTTGCTCCTTTGCATCAGGTTTATACTTGGTTTTCAGCTTCTCTTGAACTAATACCCATAATTCATCTAAATCCATTCTGTTACATGCTCTAAGCAGATTTTCAAAGTTTTTGAAAATCTCAACCTTGTTTCCAACTCTTGTTATCTTCCATGCTTTGCCAAACTTGTCATTGTAGATTTCCCAATCTATGACTGGATGCCTTGCATGTAAAGGTTCAGCAAAAACAACTTGTGGAACATGGACAACCATTTCTCTTGATTGAACAGGAGGCAAATCTGCTTGATCCTTCTGATCACTTCTTCTTTTGGAAGGCCTTTCTTGTGTATCCATGAGAAAACTGGTTTGTTTCTTCTATAAGCCTCTAAGTATAGAAGCTTCAATTCATCAAATGATTTACCTTTGAGTTGATGATCCTTCATGTTCACTTCTCTTTTCAGATATATATTGAAGAATTTCTTCTGATCTGCTTCAGAATGTGGCATTTTAAATCCTTTCTTCTGATTCTTCTGGATCTGCTGATAGACATCATCCAATGCCTCTTGATTGTATTTCTTAGTGATGAAATCATTGAGTTTGATTGTCATTTCATCTGAGCTAAGAGACTCATCACATACCAGAGTATAAGCTTCACCCCTTACAATTGGATCAATGGAAATGATGTATTGCAGCTGAGCATCAAACTTTTCTTGCAGCATTCTTGATTCTTCTTCAGCCCCAATAACTTCTTCTTCATGAAGCTGTTTGGATAACCTTTCATCTACAGCCAATTGTGCTTGCTCTTTCTTCTTCAACTTTTTAGGCTTTGGTTCATCTTCAACCACAATTTTCTTACCCTTGTCTTTGGGTGATGATTCTAGACTTGGAGCAGCAGATTGTTCATCAGAAACAAGAAACCTCCCCTGAGGCTGTGATCCCCTCTTTCTTTTGTAAAACATTTGATCAGAACCTTTTAACTCCATTGCTAATAGCCTCTGAATCCCAGCAGGCTCTTGCTCTGCTTCAGCAGTATCTTGCTCTGCTTCAGCAGTATCTTTTGCACTAACAGGCTTTGCACTAACAGGCTCTTTTTCACTGACAGGCTCTTTTTCTTGTATAGCAGGCTCTGTTTCTTGAATAGCAGGCTCTTCATCAATCACTTGAGTTCCTTCATGAAATTGAAATTGGATCTCTTCTTCATTTTTAGAACTACCCATCCTCCCCTTTTTGAAAGAGAGACCCAAACCTTCTGCATCTGAAGTTGAAGAACTAGAAACAACCAACTGAGATATTCTTTTACCCTTCAATAATTTCACCTTCAACTCTAATTTCTCAACCCTCTTAACTAACTTGGTGTTGATCTCTGTAAAATGTTTGTTTTGATTTTCAAGAGCAGTTTGCAAGTGCTGTACTTGCTCTTTTAATTCCCTTACAGTCTGAGCATCTACACTTTGTTGTGGAGGAGATTGGGGTGGTGAGTCATGATGTGAAAATGATGGAGATGTTGCAGATGGTGTTTGTGTTGGTTGGTGAGATGGTAATGGTACTGGTGATTGGTGTGGTGATGTGGATGGTTTTTCAGAATGTTGTGGTAACATTTCCTCAAAAAGTGGTACTTCTTCTCCTTGAAAACCAATTTTCATGTTTGAAAACACCTTGTGTGTAAGTTTGGGAGTTTTAAAAGGTTTGTTTGGGGGAAGTAACAAATGTTTGGATTTGTTGATGAGGCACTGAATGAACCTTGGGTACATCAAAAACTTTGTTTCACTGTCCATATTTTTAACCAATCCTTCAAAAATATATTTTGAAAAGTTGAATTTCTTGTTTGTTGCAAGGCAAATGAGAGCTGCAGCCATGTTACTACTAAACTGCTCCCATGAGGTTTTCTTTTGGCTTAAACAATGAAGGATGGTATGAATCAAAAATCTCCATTTAGGGGTAAAATGCTTTTTAAGAAATGTAAGCTTTGTAGAAGTTACATTATACCCCATTTTTGTCAAATTTTCAAAGATTTCAGCATCAGGCAGTTGACTAATGCCATCTGAATCATCCAAATAAAGATGTCTTCTAATGGATGATTCGGTAAAAGTCAGGGTTCTGCCATCCACTTTGACCATTAACTCTTGAATCCCATCCCTAAGAGTTTTAACTCTAGCAGTTTGCCAAAATTGTGAAATTTGAGATTCAAAAATAGTGGGATTCACGAGTAAAGCAAACCTGACATAAGAATTGTTTAGAAAATCCACTGCTTGATGAAAAGATTCATTGTCATCAGACTTTTCCAAAAATGCTAGTTGGTTGTGACGTTTGACAAAACTTAGACGAGCCATGGTGAAAGGTTTGATGAAAAATTTGATTATGATGGTGGGATTTTATTGTTGTATTGGTAGAAGATGAAAGGTGAGTGTGAATTATGATAAGGATTGATTATGAGAAAATTACTTTTGACCGACTATTAAAGATATGGATAAGTAATTGAAGAGGTAGTCAAAAAGATCTTTTATTATAATAACTATATCCTTAATTCTAGAAAAACATGAGTAATTCACAAAAATACCCTTTAAAACAAAGGCTATATTTTTAACCTGACAGACTCAACGGCTATGTAGCAGTACCATTTTACTCTACCAGTACTAAAATTTGAACTACCAGTACCTTGTATTTAGAAATATAACTTGGCAGTCTCTTTGAAATATTAGTAAAAATCCCTTATAGTTTTTAGCAAACTATCAGCTATCAACGGATTTGATAAGTCTTTACCAATATCCGTTTGCTTTTGGACTAGTCAGCTCTTAAGTTTTGAAAAACTTGGTGAACTGATTACCATTTCCACATCCTGATTATGTTAGCAATCTTGAGTAACCTGAAATGGTTAGTTGTAGACCAAAAGAACAGAGTGCAAAGCACTTGTTTTATAGCATTGTTAACATTTAAGCATCAAGATGAACAAAAACAGAGCAAACTTTGAACTAGCAGTACCAATTATGTACTGACAGTACCTTATGACTAACTAGCAGTACCAAGTTTAGAGGCCAGAACTTGTTTATATATATACAAAAACACATGTTTTTCAAAGATTTATCATACCAATACCTGCTACCAGGTATTTAAACCTACCTAAATCAAAAGCTTTGGTGAGAAGGTCTGCAAAATTCTTTTCAGAATCAATTTTGACAACTTGAATTAACCTTTTCTCATTGCAATCTCTTATGAAATGGTGTCTGATTTCAATGTGTTTTGTTTTTGAATGTTGAACTGGATTTTTAATGATACAAATAGTACTGCTATTGTCAATGTAAATAATGGTGTTAAGAAAATTGTACCCATAGTCAAGTAATTGATTCTGGATCCAAAGAACTTGGCCACAACAACTTGCACTTTCAACATATTCTGCTTCAGTTGTAGAATTGGCCACCATTGTTTGCTTCTTGCATTACCATGATATGAGTCTGCAGCCAACAAATTGACATCCACCAGTTGTGGATTTTCTGTCTAGGGTTGCACCAGTATAGTCACTATCTGAATAAGCTACCAAATCAAAAGATGATTCCCTTGGATACGATAGACCCAACTTAGGTTGACCCTTGAGGTATCTGAAGATCCTTTTGACTGCTGTGAGATGAGAAACTTTTGGATTTACTTGAAACCTTGCACATACACAAACTGAGAACATGATATCTGGTCTTGATGATGTAAGGTACATCAAGGACCCAATCATTGATCTGTAATTGTGCACATCAACATCTTCACCCTCAGCATCTTTGAGTAACCCCTTTTTTGGATCCATTGGTGTACTTGCAACCTTTGAATCTGCAAACCCAAACTTCCTTAGGATCTCTGCTACATACTTATCTTGGCTGATAAATATGCCTTCATTTGATTGTTTCACTTGAAGACCCAGAAAGAAAGTAAGTTCCCCCATGGAACTCATTTCAAACTTATTGTGCATAAGTTTTTCAAACTCTACACACAACTCTTGGTTTGTGGATCCAAAGATAATGTCATCAACATAAAGCTGTACCAGCAAGATGTCTTTCTTGGTTCTTTTGATGAACAAAGTTGGATCAATCTTGCCTCTTTGAAATCCATTTTCCAATAAATAGAAAGCCAATGTTTCATACCATGTTCTAGGAGCTTGGTGTAGACCATAAAGAGCTTTGGTGACCTTGTACACCTTGTCTGGATATTCTGCATCAATGAAGCCTGGAGGTTGAGAACATACACCTCTTCTTCAATAGTACCATATAAAAAGGCACTTTTGACATCCATTTGGTAGACAGTGAATCCTATGAAAGAAGCATAGGCCAATAATAGCCTAATTGCTTCAATTCTTGCAACTAGAGCAAAAACTTCTTCATAATCCACTCCTTCTTCTTGAGTATACCCTTGGGCCACCAATCTGGCTTTGTTTTTGATCACTATTCCCCTTTCATCCTTCTTATTCCTGAAAACCCATTTGGTTCCAATTGCCCTATAACCTTTGGGCAAATCAACCAGTACCCAAACCTTCTGAAGTTTGAATTGAAGTAGCTCTTCTTGCATTGCTTCAACCCAGCTTGAATCATCTAAGGCTTTTGTAATGTTTTTGGGTTCTACTTGTGAGAGAAAGCATGAAAACAGGCATATGTGGGCAACTTCATGGTTCTTTTCTTCATACACAGCAAGGACAAACCCATCTTTGTCTGAAGATAAGACTTGAGTTCTTGTTTTAACACCAGAATCAATGCTGCCAATCACATTATCAATGGAGTGATCTTTGAGTATTCTTGTGTTGTGTGTTGTAAGAACATCATAGGAAATTGGAAGGTTTCCAATCCCTACATCTTCTGGTAAGGAATCATCTGATAGAACATTTAATGGTTCAGCAGGACCAATTTGTGAACTGGCAGTACCATCTGTTGAACTGGTAGTACCATCTTGTGAATTGGCAGTACCATTTTCATTTTCAGAATTTTCTTGATTCCCTTGATCTTGAGTTCCATGATCATCTCCAACACCTTCATTTGTTGTATTTGAAGGCTCTTCATGACTTGAAGATGAATCTAAATCTTTCCAAATTGGCATCAAGATGTAATCTTGATCCTCAGTTGTTTCAATATTGTCTTCAAAACCTGCATTATCATTAGTATTTGTACCTGTGACAGGCACATAATTCATAGAATCTGAAAGCTTATCAATGTCAAAACACCAATCTGGTCCAATGCCTGCAACATTTGGTAGTTTCTCTTGAAACTCTATGTGCATGTTTTCTTCCACTAGCCTAGTGCATCTATTATACACCCTATAGGCCTTACTTTGCAAAGAATACCCTATCATGTAGCCTTCATCAACTTTTCCTTCAAACTTTCCTAGATGATCTTTGGTATTGAGAATAGTGACATGACATCCAAAAGGTCTCATAAAACTTAAAGATGGTGTTCTACCAAACAAAAGTTCATAAGGAGTCTTTCTATGAGGTTTAATCACAAGAACCCTATTCTGCACATAACAAGCAGTACCTACAGCTTCAGCCCAAAATGAAATAGGCAACTTAGAGTCTACTAGCATTGTTCTAGCAGCCTCTATAAGAGTTCTATTTTTCCTTTCTGCTACTCCATTTTGCTGTGGGGTTCTAGCTACACTATATTCTCTTTTTATTCCTTTTTCTTTGTAAAATTCATCCATAACTCTATTCTTGAATTCTGTCCCATTGTCACATCTAATTACTTTTACTTTCTTATCAATTTGGTTTTCTATCCCTGTAATGTAGGACTTAAGGATCTCACTTGTTTCATCCTTAGTTCTTAAAAAGAAAACCCAAGAAAATCTGTTGTAATCATCAGTAACTACAAGACAATATCTTTTACCATTCAAGCTATTCACAGATGTAGGACCAAAGAGGTCCATATGAAGCATGTATAAAGCTTGAGAAATTGAGTTATGAGTCTTGGGCTTACAAGAAGCTCTATGTTGTTTGCCTTTTAGACAATCAACACAGGTTTGGTCATTTTGAAAAATCTTTTTGGGTAAACCTCTAACCAAATCATATTTTGCAATTGTATTGATTGTTTTAAAGTTTACATGACCAAGTCTTCTATGCCAAAGCATAGATTCATCCAATGAGGCTTTTGCTACTAGACAGGTTAAACTCTCTTTAGGAACAATGTTCTTTAAATCAACAATGTACATATTGTTCTTTCTAGGGATTTTAAGAAGAATCTGACTTTCATCAGGAATTTTAAAATCAGGAGAAAGTACAATGCATTCAGTGTCAGTAAAAAGAACATTGTTCTTTGTGTCACACATTTGTGAGACACTTAAGAGATTAAACTATAGTTCTTTCACAAAGTACACATTTTCAAAATCTAATTTAC
The DNA here is from genome assembly GCA_030686995.1 of Artemisia argyi. Taxonomy (NCBI): domain Eukaryota; kingdom Viridiplantae; phylum Streptophyta; class Magnoliopsida; order Asterales; family Asteraceae; genus Artemisia; species Artemisia argyi. The sequence continues at coordinate 159,463,019 of CM060708.1, forward strand.
TGGTTTTAATTGTACCTTTACCAGTAATCTTTCCTTTGATTCCTCCCCCAAAGGTAACATATCCTCCATCAAATGATTTGAAGTCTGTGAGGTAAGACATGTTGCCTGTCATGTGCCTTGAACATCTACTATCTACATATCCTTGATCAGCAATATCATTTGAATGTTCCTGCACATGTATACACATATTAGTTTCCTTGGGGTACCCAAGCCATGACTGACTTGGGTTTGCCTCGTGCATCAATGTAATCAAACCTCTTTAGGACAGTTGATGCACCATTTGATTGGAGTGGTCTCCAAATCCAACATGTTGAGGACTTAACATCATTCTCATTTTTAACACATTTTGTAGTTTTTGGTCTGACAGTACCATTTTTAGCAGTACCATTTGGTCTAGCAGGACTTTTTGGTTTTTGTCTCCAATTTTGTGTTTTAACCACATAATCCCTTTCAATGAGACTTTTCACAACTCTTGGTGTATGATTGAAAGTATTACTTGTACCCTTAGTAGTGAATTTTGAGTAAACAGGCTCATTTGGTCTAACATTACGATTGACTTTTGGTGTGTTAGATTTCACAAAACTTTTTCTGGAGTTTGTTTTATTTGTTTTAGACTTTGATGTACTCCCAGAAACCCAATTGTTACAATAAGCATGAGTATGATTAAAACTACCACAGTAATAGCATGCTTTATTGTACATAATAAAATTATCACCAAGTTGGTGTGACTTAAGATTGTTCCAATTTCTCTGACTACCTCTAGGTTTGCTATTACATTTAGCACAACATTCAACTGTTTTTAGAACAACTTTAGTCTTTGTTATACTCTCTACACTTTTAGGACTGGTTGGTCCTACTTTGTTTCCTTTCTTAGAAACAGTTTCTTTTTCATTTTCATCAGATGTCCAATCTTCAATAGATGTATCATCTGAGCTCTTATCAGTGAACACATTTTCTTTAAAAAGTGAAGTATCACTTGCACTCTCAAAAGGTTCACTATTTTCTACAAGTTTTACTTTTTCTAGTGGTTTATGAGAGAGTTCATGTAAACCTGATTCAGCAAGATCTATACCTGGGGGACAGGGAATTCCTCTGTAAGGAGGTGGACATGTGTTGTATCCAATCCCATATTTGATTTTCTTGTTCATTTGGTTTTCAACTATACTTTTAGTACATGCAGAAGCATTTTCTAATGTTGTAACAGTTAGTTGAATATTATCTTTTGCTTGTTTTACTTTAGCAAACTCAGTTCTTAACAGGTTTATTTTAGCATCTTTAAAAAATATGTCTCTATTAAGAATAGCTTTTGTATCAGAAAAGGTGAGTTCATTTTCTCTAAAGTGAATTATTTGCTTTTCAAGTTTGGACATTCCACACTTATGATTAACTAGGTCTTGATGAGTTTTTCTTTCTTCTACTTTCAGTTCATCATAAAGTTTTCTTAAGATTTCTAATTCTTTAAAAGCTTCACAAGTAGCAGAACATTTAGTAATTTGTACCTCAGGATTGGAGAGGGCCATTAAAGCCATTTCATTTGAAGCTAACTCTTCTTCACCCATAAAGCTCCAATCAAAACCCAGCCCATCAATAGCTACCATAGCTTTTGTTTCAGTGATGTCCACTTCTTTGCTCTTATTCTCATTGTTTCCCCTGTTCTTGTTCTCGAAACCTCTTCCCTTATCACCCTGCTTCTTTGGTCTTCTACATTCTCTTGAGTAGTGACCCTTCATATGGCAGTTGTAGCACTCCACTTTAGACTTGTCATACCCAGCAGGTTCATTACCATTGATAACAATCTTCTTTCTAGTCCTCATCAAATATTTCTTAGCCCTCATGCTAAGAAGTGAAAGCTGCCACTTTATATCCATTTCTTCAAGATCATCATCACTGATCTCTTGAAGATCTTCAAAGGTCAATGTGGAACCATTGTGTTGTGATGTTAGGAAAGCACAACCAATTGTTTCATCTAAAATGGTTTTGGTACTGCTTGAAGTACTGGCAGTACCAAAATTTGTGTTGGCAGTACCTTCTTCTCTACCATCTTTTTCTTCATCAATTTTCTTGGAGGTACCATGAGATGACACAAATGCCATATTTCCTGAGCTTGAACTAGTTGACTTCTTCAGTTCATGCTCTACTATTTTGAAGTTGCTGTAAAGATCATTGAGACTCATGGAATCAATATCTGGTTTGTTTTTCCAGACAATGACATGCATGGCCCATTCAGAGGGTAGACTTCTAAGGAATTTGGAGTTTAAGTCTTCTTGAGATATTATTACCTCATGAATGGCTAACTGACTTGAAAGCTTTTGTAGTCTATTGAACATGCTGTCCAAAGACTCATTTGTTGTGGCTGAAAAGTTTTCAAACTGTTGTTTTAAAAGTGTTTTCTGAGTTTTCTTGGTGGCATCATTACCACCAAATCTAGCCACAATAGCTTGAAAAAGGGTTTTAGCACATTTGTACTTGTTAAAGATTAAGAGCTGGTCATTTGGAATAGACATGAGAAGCATACTCCTGGCTTTAAGATCATTTCTCTTTTGGATTCTTTCTTCTGCGGTTGATGGGTTTACTTGCACAGTTATGACAAGTGCATCGTTTACTGTGGAGGTGGTGGTTATTGGTTTAAATGAGTTTCCTTCTTCAATAATCTCCCAAAGTGCATAGTCTTGCACTTGGAAGTATTGTTCAACCCTCAGTCTCCACATCTCAAACTCATTCTGTTTGAGTAATGGAAGTTTTGCAGCCACATTGGTTTGAATGTGCTCAACATCCATTTTTGCTTTGTTCTTTTATGTCGTAAATATCAGCCTTGCTCTGATACCACTTGTGGAAGGATTTGTGTGCAAACACTTGGGATGTTAATCTTAATGATGTGTTTGGGATATTTATGAATGAATGTGATTTAGCACGCGGAATTTACTAAAACACACTAAAGGAACAAAGGTGGTGAATAAGTAAACATGAATGATTTTAGAGTGATGAACACAACATGAATAACACAAAACGATTCAATATTATTGATGAAATAATACGGGTGATCTAAACTATCACCAGGATTACAAGTGTAACCTTGAATCTTTGATACGTGAAAAAGGATTTTAAAGGTGGAAGTTATGCATGTAGTGATTGATCTAGTTGTCAAGTATGCTTACTTGTTGTGCATGTGATCTATCAAAACTCTATCTAAGAAGGTGGCTTAAGGGTTCCTTTTATAGCATAAGGAGCCCTTATTACAAGTTGTCAAGTTGTCTAATATAATATATTAGAGACTAATCTTATCCTAATATTACACCTTTCAAGGTAAAACACTCCATTGTATCTACTGAGACTTCTGTACTACTTCTACTTAACGTATAACTTTGTACAAAGACTAATAATACAACTAAATATCTCTAAATAAAATATAACAACTTGTCGTAAATACTGGCAGGACCTTCTTTAACTAGCAGTACCTTCTTACCCAGAAGGTACTGTTAGTGTATCTTCAACATCAACAAAACTGAAGAGGCAGGCTTAACTATCTTTTGGCAGGCTCTTCTGGCAGACTCTTTAACTTGTGCATTTTATTCCCAACAGTTTCACCCATTGAGAGTTCAATGAATTTGTGTATGTGTTTCGATCTCCGTTTAAGAACAATAGTCTTTTCACTAAGTTTCGACATACAATTATAGAAATATGCGTGTTAGATAAGAGATTGTTTAATTAGACAACGCTTCCTCGATGAATTTTTCATAACCACATATGATCTCTCTAAAATAAGATGAAATGCTTGAAACATAAGTTATAGAGGTATAAATATGTAACTAACTTGCCGCTATGTTTTTTGTTGTGTAGTTACAATTTTTTTCCCTTATTGTATACATCATACTTTTGAATTCCGTTTACTGTATGTTTCTTATGACTATTTTGTCCCTACCTATTAGTAGGATTGTTGATAAATGAGAATGATAAATTTGACACATAATACTTAAAATAAACAAAATTCAAAATCTCATGTACAGTATACAATAGAAAAAAATAGGGAAAATTATCTAAAAAAATATTAAAGTTGACACTTTTTATTATTGTGTCTAGTGAAGTTTTTTTTTTTTTTTTTTTTTTTTTTTTTTTTTTTTTAATTGTGTAACTAAACTTTCGAATTTGGTACATTGTGTGTACTTTATGACCATTTTACCCTTACCCTTTCCAAATTTTGAAAGGTAAAATGGTCATTTTACAGGGCTGAATAGTCGCAAAGTACACACAATGTACGAAATTCAAAAGTTTAGTCATACAATAGGAAAAAAAACATCGCTACACACAATGGTAAAAAATGTCAACTTTGATGCTTTTTTTGATAATTTTGCAAAAAAATAAATATGACTACACAACAAAGCAAAATGTGGTTTACATTTTCGTACATTTTGCCCATTATCAATTGAGGTGTTTGATATTGAAATAGATGGAGTTTTGAATTTTTTTAGTGCATTAATTACGATTAAGATTGTTAGTCATGTTATATCAGCCATAATTCTACCATACTGATGGTTGCACACTAGACTTTGGTTTTTTTTTTTTTTTTTTTTTTTTTTTTTTTTTAAGTAGATTCTTGGTTTAATTTTTATTGCTTAATGAATGTTTTAAAATGACCATTTTACCCATTTATCCAAATAAATATCACTACAACCTTCACGCCAAGTTCCAAAACCACCAATTGCAACTTTTGTGAAGAACCTAAAATCATAAACAAGTTTGTAAAAGATTGCTCAATACGTAATATATAAATCTAGGGAGAAGATTTTAAATGAGAATACATATAAGCTTTTTCGGGTTTTGAAGTAGAAAAACTTTACATTTAGCTGACCCAATAAGGTTCGGGTTATTTGGATACGGGTTAGTCGGGTTCTAAGTTTACTTGAATAGGCCTTATTATTAAAAAAAAGAAAAACAAGGTAAAAATAGTAAATTCAGAAGAAAATAATAATAATAAAATAATAAAAAATCTATAAATAGAAAAAAGATGGTTACCAAGTTTTATGAGTGTTTTAGTCATGTCATCCAATTTTTTTTTTTTTTTTGAAAGGCATGTCATCCAAACTTTTAAATCAACCATAAAGTTATCAAAGTTTTAAAACTGTTTCAATTTATGAAACATTTAAATTAACTATGTTAAAGTATCTGTATATGTAATCAGGTTGAATAAAATAACTAGTTATAATACCCGTGCACGCACGGGTTTTGACATAAATTATACTTAATTTATATATCATGCACGAATTTTTGACATGTTTTGGTTTTTATTAAAAGGTTTACAAATAATCATCTTTTTATTATATTTTTTGTTTCACATATTATTACTGTTATTTGACAAATATAAAATATGTAGCCCTAGAGGAAGAGCACCTGTAATTTTGGTCACTAATAGAAAAAATAATATAAAAAAAACAAAAAAAAAAAGAAAAAAAAAAACCGAATGAATGAAAGATCATATGAAAAGGATATAATTCAAACTTATTAAATTTCGAGACTAATTAAGCTTTTTAGGCTCGAGAAAGCACTTGACAATGGATCACAACTAATCTATGCTTTGAAAACTGTTGTAGCTGCAACACTTAAAAGAAAAGATGTATCTTTTATCAGCATCGAGCCTTAGTATCATTCTTTGTTGTTGTCATGGGATCCGAATAATCTAGAAGAAAATCCTTCCATTAGATATTAAAATCTTCATTAGGTAAATCCTCATTAGATATTAAAATCTTCATTAGGTAAATCCTTCCACTAATAATCTTCTTGGACACTTAAATCCTTAAGAAATGATGTTAATAAAAATAATACACATATTAGCATTGTCCTGAAATAAACACAAACCAATAAATTGAGGAACACCATACGCAATTGAATGTTGTTCAAGTCTCAATTGCACAAACTTTATTTGGACAAACTTTTTTTTCTTAGTGTTTAGTTGCACCCAAAATAACTAAACCAAAAATTAAGGTTGATAAATCAATCGAAAACTAAACTGACAAACCGAGCCAAACCAGGCAGACCCGACCCGACCTTATTCGGTTTTATATAATGGTGGTTTTCGGTTTTGGTTTTACTCGGTTCGGTTTGGGTTAAAACCAAGAAAAATACACCTAAAATTTGTTTTCGTTAGGTTAACTTCGGTTCGGTTCTTTGTTCACATTTTCCTCAAAATCGGTTTTCTGGCTCGGTTTGGGTTTCCTCAGTTCTTTTCGGGTCAGATTGACCTTTTGCTCATCCTTATCCAAAATATAATTCTTGCACAAGTCATGATCAACATTTACTCTCTTTAGAGCACCTAAAAATTTGCATAAAACAGTTGAGAAGAGCATGATATATAATTCAGTGCATAACAAACTACAACATTGTCCAAATCTTATTAAAAGAAACAAACCAGAACTTACTTTCAATTGCTATTGATCCGAGTTTGGCGGCTGGCAAGGATAAAAGAGAACCATGAAATCCACCAAGTGGTGTACGTGCAACATCAACAATACATATATCTGTAATGTCAACCAAGTACGTCTTAGTTATTAAAAGCATCAGATTGTTAGAATAAACTTATAGTAGTTCTTTGTTTCTAGATTTTGAGAAAACGCAGGGCGAGAAAGACATGACACATACACTCTTGATCCTAAAAGAAGCAACATTTTCTTCTTCCGAAAAAAACGAAGTTAATACGGAGTAGAGATTTCATGAGCAACTTAATAGCAACACTTTTTTAATTGGTAATTACAAATTGAAAGCTTTGAACTTAGCTACCAGTTGCATTCAAAGCTAATAATGATCAGCTATATATCCAATCTTCCACCGTTGTAGTAAGTTTAAACTTGTACTTAGAAATTCAGGTTGGATTGTTTTACATTTATTCTAAAATATTAAAAAAATATAATCCCATGAACTGATTACATTAATTATTTTGGGACAAATTCAGGTTGGATCGTTTTACATTCATGACAAATTAACGTATCATCATCGTCATCTACATGGGTTACAACAATGTCTCCAAGATGAACAGAGATTTACAAATTACATTTTTTTTCACTCTCTTTAAATGCAAGATAGTACGAATCATAGTGTACTTTTTCTCACACTCTTTAAATGCAAGATAGTACAAATCATAGTGTACTTCAATCAATTTAACGGTTCAAAGCATCACACACACTTTTCTGTAAACTTAATGACATTTATCACACAGATTCATGTCGAAAAAACTGTTTAAGCTAAACATGGAGATACGTCACACCTTTGTAACTTCACTTATCTCATTAATATATATCCTTTTAGTCATAAACAGAAACTAATCACGAAGGGAGTAGATTGATTGGCTAGATAAACCTTTAATATTTTTTAGTATAAGCCTGCTATGGGAAGAACTTCTAATATTGTCACAATAGACACATCAAAGGACTTGAAAGTCTGTACCTCTTTATGAAGGCAACAAACATCCTCATTTATAAATAGGCGACTGCCAATAAGAGCATGAACTGTTATGTTGCCTACATGATCATTAATATATTTATAAATACTTCGTTTTGTTGGTCACTTATAACAATTAGCATTAAAACAAATGTTACAATTACCTTTGCATACACGAATTATGCCAAGTTAAATTATCATTATTGCATACTCCTCTGTTTTATTGCCATTAAAAAAGGTAGAAACTATTGTGCAAAGCTATCCTATAGTATACATTTGTTGATACACAATTTAGACTCAATACAGATAATCGTTTGGAAAATACATCAAAACCTTTGACACTCTTTGGTTTTGCTTTTCAAAACTTAAAAAAAAATCAAGCCAATAAACATCATATAACACCAAAAGTTTGCAACTATCATTGACATAAAAGATAAAGAATCAAATGATAACTTCTATCAAGCAAATACTGATTTTTCGGAAAACGTTATGAACACATAAAGATGACATATTATATTTTAAACTATTAAGCAAATATATTTTAAACAACAAACAACAACAAATTTATGCACAAGAATACAGATTATAAATAGCAATCAATAGCAACATAAACATGAACGAACAACACCCAATTAGACAGGGCTAAATTATCCAACACATCTAAATCATCAATCAAAGTACAAAAAAATAAACCCACAACTCAATTACCAAAAAAAAATAATAAAAAAATTAAAATATATATATATATATATATATATATATATATATATATATATATATATATATATATATATATATATATATATATATATATATATATATATAAACTGAATTTTTAAACCAAAAATATACCTTTGATTAACCAGAAAAAGAATAGGATTGATTAAGGTTTCGATTTCTTTCAGATTGTGATTAGCGACCTGACATTTAGAAATTCAAAGATTTGACAACCTTTGAAAATCAAAGATTGGTTCGTGAATTGTGGTGGTCGGGTGAAAGGGATGTTAGGGTTGGGTTATTATTTTGTTTGTGTTATTATTTGCAGTGAATTACAGTTTTGGCACAAATTTCAGGTTTGACCCTTGTAGTTTAGAAATTAACACCCGCTTTTTTATAGTTTTGTTTTTCACATTTTTGTCACACATATTTTTTTATAGATTTTTCTTTCTACACGAAATTTATCAATTTTGACCAAATTAAATTCAATTTTGACTTTTTAATAGCCAATCAAATCGCACAATTTTGCCTACGTGTCAATTTCAAGCATTTTGATTGGTCCAATTTTTTTCCCCATAAGATTGTTCTGTCAAAAAAACTCTGAAATGATGTAATTCTTTTATTATATAAAAGATAAATAATCCAAACCAACTTTATGATTTCGAACAAAATAATAGATAATCACGAAAAAAAAAAAAAAAAAAAAGAGAAAAAAAAAAGTTGTTGTTCAAGTCACTTTTTACATAAAAAATTTATAACAAAAGAACATTATTAAAATTTTTATATAACCAAAATAATATGAAGGTAAACAAATTACAAAGAGTCTTACTACTCGGTATTTCATAACCCAAAGAAAGATAAGCATTCTCCGTTAGGGCTGTAAACGAACCGAACGAACACGAACGAAGCCATGTTCATGTTCGTTCATTTAATTTTAACCGGACAAATAAACGGACACGGACGCTTAAACGGACGAATTTTCTTGTTCATGTTCGTTTATTAAAAAATGAGTTGTTTATGTTCGTTTAAATTTGTTCATTAAGAACTAAACGAACATAAACGATCGAACATAAATAAAAATATACAAACAAACATAGACTTTATTGAATTCTTCACAATATATTGTTTTATAAGTGTTGTTTTGTTTGAACAAACTAATTTTTAAAATTTTAAAATTAAAAGATATATGATATATGAACATAAATAGATAAATAAACATAAACGAACGTTAACGAACGCATAATTGGACGTTCATGAACATAAATGAACGGACGGGACTTTTGTTCATGTTCGTTCATTTAACTAAACAAACGTAAAATATTGTTCATGTTCGTTAATAAACGAACGAACATAAACGAACTTTTTACCGAATGGTTCATGAAATGTTCACTGAACGTTCAATTCGTTTACAGTCCTATTCTCGTGTAAGAATAGCCAAAACCTAAATAAAATAATTGTTTTCAACTTGATTAGCTTTATTCCGGTTTTACGCTAATATTTTATTGCTTATTTTGAAACTTTTCGACTTATATAATTTTATTACTTCCTCTTCTAAATTAGTAGTTTATGTTTTTATTTTTTATTTTAATTTTTTTTCTAGATGTCTCAATTTAATTGTCAATTACTAAAAACTAGTTAGATAACCGCACACAGCTGTGACGATAAATATAGTTATATTATAAAAACAGTAAATGAATTGCTAGCCTAACTATCCCCCGAAATTCCTTACCCGCTTAGTGAATTTGTTTCACAACACTCCAAATGTATATGCATTAGTTGTATGTGTTTGCTTGGTTTCTATAGCATTCCCGTAACATCATTATTCCTGCATATAGAAAGACCCTCGCAAGTCGCAATATCTTACCCGTCAAACACTTCCCCCCAAAACTATATGATTTTGACGAATCAAGATTGTATTAATTGAAATAAATGTTAAAGTTGCAAAAATTTGAATCAAAATAAAATAAACCTACTAAAAATCTAAAAACTAAAAACTCATAAAAATATGTCAATGGATGTTGAATTAAAGAGCACAAAATTTTAGAAAATATGATGAAATTATATTATAAAAAAAATAAATATATAAAAAGATATCTCAATTTGAAAATAAAGACGAATTTTAAGTTGGAAAGTGACACATGTCACCTCATGATTGGAGCTACTTATATTAATTTTTGGTTAAGAGTTAGACTTAGAGTTAGATGCATTATCTATACTATCTATAATGGAAAAATGGTCAAACTTGAAAAGTTGAGTCTTGAAAGTTGGGTATTGAAAGTCAAATGTGAGAGAAAATTAATGTAATTAATACTCTAATTAAAACACCCTATTATTTAAAAGTACAATAATTTATTCACATTGTACAAGCAATTAAAAATATATCTATCAAATTAAATACAACCAATTAAAACACAAACCTGGTTGACCCCGTAATTTGACCCGTTTTCGACCCAACCTACCAAGTTGACCCGGTTTAAATCGACCCATTTTTCGACCGGAGCGGTTCAACCGGTTGAACTATCCGGGTCGAACCGGGTTTCAAAACATTATCCATTACTTAAAAGTACAATGATTTATTCACATTGTACAACCAATTAAAAACATATCTACCAAACTAAATACAACCAATTAAAACACAAACCGGGTTGACCCGGGATGCTTCAAACCCGGCGGATTGACCCGGTTTAATTTGACCCGTTTTTGACCCAAACTAGCAAGTTGACCCGGTTTAAATCGACCCATTTTTTGACCGGAACGGTTCAACCGGTTGAACTACCCGGGTCGAACCGGGTTTCAAAACATTATTTTTCGTTTATAACCTATAATCTTTTTTTTTATCAATAAAATATTTGTGACTATAAAATCTCGTTGCTATGCACGGGTACTCGTCTAGTATAGTAGTATAGAAATATATTTTTTATTGAAATTAATAATATAAACTTTAAAAAATGTTAATTAATTAGTTAAAAGTAAAACTGTTATTTTTATAAAAAGTAAGAAGAAGAAAAGAGTAATAAATGTGTTTTATTATAAAGCACTTTTTTTTTTTTTTTTTTTTTTTTTTTTTTTTTTTTTTTTTTTTATCAAGAGTTTAACACGGATAGAGTATGTCATAATAAAATAAGGGATCAAAATCCTCTAAAGTTTAATTTGATCATGATATTTGTGAGTGAGATTTTGAATTTAGACTAGACGAAATGGGTAGAAACTAGCCTTTTGGTGAGTTACTCATGACCCACCCAGAACATGTCCAAACTCACAGCCAAAATAAGGTGGTTTGGTGAGTTAATCACCATATCCTTTATGTGGGGTTTAATCTAAAAGCAATAATTTTTATTTGTTTTGTGAGTATTTGTGGAATATTTAGTGTGATATATTTTGTATAAAGCGAGTATTTTAAATAAAATATGTATGAATGATGAGTGAGAGAGTAAGTACAAGGGGAGAAAAAGCTAAAGGGTGACGGTAAGTGGCTTAGCCAGGTAAATAAAAGTGTAACTTTATAAAGCTCACTTTTCTTTCTGAACTTGAGAAGAAAATAAGGAAAGCCCGAAACGATACACCTCCTCAGTCATCAGTCTTGTTAGGCAGGTGTTGGAGCCCGAAACAATAAACCCAGCCACTGACTCAGTTGAGTAGACAGTTGAATTCGGGATTTTACTTACATATGGCAGGTGGTAATAATAATAATGTGGGTGGTGATGATGATCGTCCGACAATAATGGTAACAAATGACGATGGAATAGAGGCACCTGGTTTACAAGCTTTAGTTCGTGCTCTTGTTTCTACTAATCGTTACCGTGTTTGGGTTTCCGCTCCTGATTCGTACCTTCTTCTTTTCTTCTCATTATTACTATAATAAGTTTATTATGTCATAGGGGGTGTTTGTTTCAGCTTATGGCTTATTTGTTTTTGGGCTTACTTTTTTATGGCTTATTTAAGTTTATTAGTATGTCATAATAAGCTTAAGCCGAAAATTTTCAAAATAAGCCACAAAAAAGTAAGCTTATGAAACATAGCCCAAAACCAATAAAGCCATAAGCCAGCCGAAACAAACACCCCTATAATAAGCTTATATAAGTGGCCCATTAGTCTCAAAATAAGCCGGAAAAATTACCGCATAAGGTCGCAAGCCTAGAAATAAGCTTAAACAAACACCCGCCGATCAAAATACATTTTAAGAGGGTGTTTGGGGTTGCTTATTTATCTTTTTGCTGCTTATGCACTCTAGGAAATTATGGTTGGATTTTAAAAAGAAATGCAATAAGGCCCGATTAAAAAAAAAAAAAAAGTATTGTTGTACTGAAATCGTTTTATAATAGGGTGGTAAAAAGTAGTTTTAGTTTCATGTTAAATAAGCCTTTTCGATTGAAACTTAGATGAAATCTAGTGCACTAGTTAAAAAATGTCATCTTTCACGGGGTTTATTTAATCTATGGAACGTTTGTGCTGAATTGAATAAGAGTATGCCGAAGATTTATGTGCTGAATTGCCTTTAATAATGGAGTTTTATTCCTGCCAAATTATCGGTATTCTTTGTTGGATATTTTCAGGGAAAAGTCAGCTGTCAGTCATTCCATCACTTGGAGTCGTGATCTCACCGCAAAGCGGACTGAAATTAGTGGAGCAACGGCTTTTTCTGTTTCTGGTTAGCTCTTCATATCCACTTCAACTTTCCTTGTTCCTATTTATCCGGGATAAATGTTAGAATTACGAAATTTCTGTCTTTCATATATGTTTGGTTATTAGTGTTATGTTCTATCATAGTGGAGCACCCCGTAAGTTATTAGATCAAGACTTGTGTTTTAAAATTTGTTCTATCATAGTAAGAACTATGGGGGTGTTTATCATTTAATTCTGAAAGTTTTTGTCATATGGAATACTCAGAATTGGTTTTCAAAATATACGTGGCCCTCTTTTTCGACAAACTGTAACATATTATGGCTTTACCATGAGGGAGTTGTGGGCACCACTCAAGGCAAAGAATGAGTCATTTCAATTGTGTGATTGCTGGTGCTCTCTCTCTCTCTCTTTTTTTTTTTTTTTTTTTTTTTTTTTTTTTTTTTTTTTTTATTCATGTTTATATAGGTGGTCAGCACTTATGGATTTATATATCGAAAAATAACTAAGAAAGAAAAATCTAATTTGTCAGTCAAAGAAAAAATTACTCCCGTCCCACAATAACTGTCCGCGTTGTTATTTTGGGTTGTCTCAAAATAAGTGTCCACTTTCAAGTTACAATCAATTTTAGAAAAGCTCAAAAAATAAAAAATAAGTGAACAATGTAATAAATTGCATTTATGTAAAACATTGTGCATTTCGTAAGTGGACATTAATTTGCGACACACGGAGCACATAATTTGCATTCGGTACGGGACCGGTACCAAATCGGGAAATTCCTGAAAAAAAAGGGGAAAACCCGATTTCCCGGTACCGGTACCGATATCCGAATCCCGTTCGGTACGGTACCGGTACCACTAATTTATGCTCGGGAAAAAATCGGTACCACTAATTCGGTACGGGACCGGTACCGTGCTCATCCCTAGTATCTTCTATACTAGTATATCGGTAGGATCGTAGACTTGTGGTACCGAACTACGCACAATCTTCATGCCAATCTATGTACCAGCGTACCACCCTTTTTTTTGGGATGTGAATCCCAATAAATTTGACTGTTTGCGTGTGAGATGCTCTTGCAATGTTGCATTCATCCCTGAGAAGATATTGACGGAAAAAGTTTGTCTTTATCGTCTATACTCGGGCCTTTTTCTGTATTCAAAGTTGTTTATACGACCATTTATGTGAATATGACAAAAGGAGTCCCACTGTTAAATACATGTCATATACTTGAATTCCGGTGTGGTTGTGGAAATTTCGGGGCAGGTGTATGTTTTTGTAAAATAATTATGATAAAATTGTATGATGTAAACACTCTCATTATGCAATGCCAGACACCCCCTCAATGTCTTGGTGATTGAACACAAATTTTAATTGGAAAAAGCTTAGAATACAAGTGTTGATGCCATAACAAGTCTTAATGCCATTGTGTTTTGAAACTGATCTGCAATGTGTTTGATTACGATTTTCTAATTATTTAGCTTTTATTTTACACACACAAATGGAATTAGCATTATTTATATGTTTTCATGATTCCACTGGCTGGAATCGTAACTTGAACCCTTAATGTTACTAGGCTATTTTTACGGAACCGGCATCTTCTGCGTGCCGAAGCTCATCCTGTAGTTTCGTTCATATGCTCGTGATCGATTTCCAAAGTTGATGGATTAAGAGATCATCAACTGTAGTTAACAGTTAAAAAAATTAATAATAAAAATAAAAAAATAAAAAATTGTTGATGGATTATGAAACATGTTTGCCCTCTTTATCCTAAAATAGGAGAGACAAGTTTTCGTAGAAATACACTATTTTGAACTAAATTTTTTTCTAAGAATCCTATTTGTTCTTTTAAAAAAATATTCATTCGGTTTAACGTCTTGAGATTTGAACTTCTGTGAACAAAGTTTGTTCTTTGACTAACATAACTAATGAGGAAATGTAAGAATGCATAAAACTTTGCAGACTGCTTGATCAGTTTGCATAGATGCCTTGGTGATAACACGATCAGTATATTTTTGTTTGAAAATTGTTGGGAGAAATCCAACAAACCTGTTTTTAGAGCGGAACCACGAATCAAGAACTACTCCAACAAGACCTTGGCAAAGGGTTATGATCCCTTAATGTCGAGTGGCACCAACACACACGAGATATTTTACACTCAAACGTTTATTAAACGTGAGCATGAAAAGAAGGTACAAATAAAACCTCACCCCCTCATCCCTATTTATAGAGAATAAAGGGGGAGAAACCTAATCCTTGGTGAACAAGGATTCTACAATTGAGGAGGTTAGGAACTTTCCTAATACATGACTGACCTCCTTAAGTTTGAGCTAAACTACAAATAGCCCCCTAAACTTATATCCTAACTATTACACACTAATATTCTAACAATTTCCAACTTAGTGGTAATAGTTAGCCTTCTCCGATACGCATCGGCTTCAACTAGTGCTGGAACCTCAGACCGGGGACCGCCTTCGTCAAGGCACCAGTAGCAATACCCGCTACTAACTTTAGCTCAAATCCTAACTCTGTAGAGAGTCCCTTTAGCCATGTATCATGCTTCAATTCTCCAGCAAGTGTCATATACTCCGCTTCAGTTGTTAACAAAGTCATCATGTGCCGCAACTAGCTTCCCAGCTCACCGCATATTCGTGTATCATAAACCCGTACATTGTGATTGATCTACCCATGATGTAGTCAGAATCCACAAAAGCATGTACGTCCGTCTGTAATCCACGATCAAACCTATCCAACATTCCCACATCCTCAGATGCTATGTCAGGTCTCGTGCAGACAACTTGATACTTATGACTTCCAACTGCATATATACATGACCCCTTACTCTTCTTTTCTTCATCACGATCCATAACAGACAACCCTCTAACGACAGCGTAGAGTGTCCCCCAACAATATCTGAACCGACATCCCGTTGGAAAACCTGAATCGTGACTCCCTCAGAGTGGTACTCTGAGTCCTGCAGATCTTCATGCCAAGTATATTTTCCTTTTCTTCATCCGGCAAACCCTTGGTAACCCAGATCTCAACCTTACTTTCGCAAGTAAACCCCATATAATCTATATAGAGGAATAGATATATGAACATATTGTCGTCACTGCTTCGCCTGAAACCGTTGCTGAGCAAACACATACCTAGGTTGCACGGTCACGGACACGGCGATACGGCAAAATCTAAAAATATATGACACGGACACGGGAATTAAATATTTATTTTATATATTGAAGGTGACAAGGTTGAAAGATACAAACTGAAGATGGGTGGTATACTATTAAATAAAATGCTCTATTGTTGGCCTTTTATGTGCTGAATTGAATAAGAGTATGCCGAAGATTTATGTGCTGAATTGCCTTTAATAATGGAGTTTTATGCCTGCCAAATTATCGGTATTCTTTGTTGGATATTTTTAGGGAAAAGTCAGCTGTCAGTCATTCCATCACTTGGAGTCGTGATCTCACCGCAAAGCGGACTGAAATTAGTGGAGCAACGGCTTTTTCTGTTTCTGGTTAGCTCTTCATATCCACTTCAACTTTCCTTGTTCCTATTTATCCGGGATAAATGTTAGAATTACGAAATTTCTGTCTTTCATATATGTTTGCTTATTAGCATTATATTTGCGGCCTATCATTATATTGGAATATGGACAATAAACAAAGGGGGTTGCCAGATCATCTCGTGTAAATCTTGTGCTTGTTACATCTTACAATTCACCTTTGTCAGGTTACCTAACAAGGTCTTGCTTAGGTCTTGTATTCAATTGTTCCTTAATTAAAGTGTAAGATAGATCATAGAAAAACTTGAGAGTTCCCTCCGTATTTTTAGTTGGTAACCTTTGATAAAGATAGATATATTGCAGCAACATCAGCAAGTAATACATAGGAATGTTATCAGCTATGCTTACACTCTCACATATTATAGTTTTGGTAAGTGATTTTTTTTTTATGAACTTCACAGGAACTCCTGCCGACTGCACTTCGTTGGGAATTTCGAAGGCCTTATTTCCTTCTGAGCCTGATCTGGTAGTTTTTAAATTTCTTTTTATTATATTAAAGTGATTCGTTTGCTTTGCAAAAATATTTAATTTCATAGTTTTTGTGTCTGACCATACAAAGTTCTATATGCCTATTAGTGATAGAATTGGCTCGTGTCAGATTATCCTGTGTAGGTCTTTGGTAACCACATTTGCTTACTAAGGTTAGGTAGGATATTAATATTATTTGTTAATCCCGAATTCTATATAGGGTTTTAGGTATATGTTTTATCTAAATGCTTGAATTTGTCATTGACCTATCTGGCTTCGTGGTCCATTATGTCCAGCCTCAACTGACCCAGTTTGTGTTCCAGTTCACCAACAAGTCTCACAAGCCGTGTGTTGAACCGCTTTCTTGTAATTATCGATCTACTAACCTTTAGAGAAACCCTAAAGCTTTGATCTTTCCACCTCAAGTCTACAACCTTGATATACCTTTTACTCCAAGTAATTACTTTTCTTGAATCCCAAGACAAAGCTAAACCTTACTTGTCTTCCAAGAACCACCAAGACTTGAATTCCAAGAAACCGAAAACTTGAAGTTGAAACTTCTTGCAAAACCTTGTCACCTTTGAAGTTCAAAACCGAAACTCCAAGAACCTTGTGACAAAAGAAAACGATTTCCTATAACCCTAGGAGAATCGATCCACCTCCTTGAAGGACAACTTCAAGAACCTTGTTGCCCAAACAAATTGACTCGCAAACCTAGAAACCTTGAACCATGTAATCTACACAACGATAGCCAAACATTAACCGAAAAACGATAAAGAACACAATAACCACACCAGAAACTTCGACAGCCTATATCTCTTTCCTGGAAGCTCTGATGCAAGATCCCGTCGGTGAGAATCTAGATCTATGTGTCTTCAACCTACGGTTAGAAATCCAACGGTTAACGAACCCGCAGCGCCAATTCTCCCACGATTGCGCAGTAACCGACGAACCAAACCCGGATCACTCATTTCTCTTGTTTTGGCTATGTCCACGTTGTGTGATTCGTGGTTCTCGAATAAGGCTCTGATACCACTTGAAGTAAAACTGATACGGATCCAAATGACATTGTTGATCAGGCTGGAATACAAGATAAGCTCGATGTTGAAAGTGGCTAGAACCGGCCCAATCAAAGAAGTCCAGTCCAACCAGCAATAAGAGTTTTAGTTCGTGTTTGTTTATTGTTTGAACCTTAAGTCATGGGATTTATGTTTATCATTTTTCTTTTCTGCATGTTTATCTTTTCTAGGATTTTTTATTTAAGCATTTGTAAACTCTTTTGGTTGGATAGTTGAATTTAATAAAAGTTTCTTAGGAACAAAAAAACGTGTTATCGTTTTTTTCAGTTACGAACCATATCAAGTGGTATTCAGAGACCAGGACTCTCAGTATGTCGGGCAACGATCACTACCGTCGATTCGCTGCCGGAGGCAACGGGTATGAAGAATGTGATCCTCGCGATGCTGAGATCGAACGCCTCCATCAACGGGTTCGTGAATTGGAAACTAACACTTTTGACAGGTACGACGAGAGAGTAGACATCATGGCAACCAATTCAGTTGTGGATGAGTACAAGAACAGGGACGACGGGTATGACAACCTTTTCGCCCGTCGCGACCATCGCCAACACCAACCACACCACAGGCACAACAGACCACACCCGAGGCAGCCACAAGTCACAACAACAGGTAGACCCGCTTCGTTCCTTAGGTCTACGCACCGAGATTCCAGAGTTTGAAGGCAGGTTTCAACCAGATGAGTTTCTCGATTGGATCCAAACCGTGGAGCGCATATTTGACCTTCGTGATATCCCCGACAACTTAAAGGTAAAACTTGTTGCAATTAAGTTAAAAAAATATGCTTCGTTATGGTGGGACCATGTGCAGACTCAGCGTTATAGGGAGGGCAAACACAAAGTGGACACGTGGGACAAGATGAAACGCCTGTTACGGGCCAAGTTTCTTCTTGTTACATACAAACAAGATGCATACTTGGATTATCAGAATCTAAAACAGGGTTCTTTGTCCGTTGAGGACCTAATTAGTGAATTTGAACGCATGCGCATGCGTTGTGGGGCGGAAGAAGATGACGAACAGGTTATTGCCCGTTTCTTGGGTATTCTCCGCTCGGATATTGCGGACATTGTTTCCTTACAACAATACTATTCGTTCTCTGATGTATGCCAACTTGCTTTGAGGGTGGAACGCCAAATCTTCTAAAAAAATAAGGTGTCCTCCAAGTTCCCAGCCTATCCCCGAACAACACCTGGGGGTTCTACCAACACCCGGATCGGCCCAATCAAAGCCGACCCACCTGTCATTCCTTCTCCTCAATCAGGTACCTCAAATACTCTTCGGTGTTTCAAGTGTCAAGGGTTGGGTCACATTAAACGAGATTGCCCAAACAAACAAGTTATGGCCTTTGTGGACGAAACAGAACCAAAGTATGACACAGAAGAGGAGGAGGCGGAAGTCCTTTACCCTGATCGGGGTGAGGTCCTTGTTTCTTGCAGGTTGCTTAGCACAGTTGTAGCTGACCCCGAAGATGACACTAAATGGTTACGCAACAACATTTTCCGTACTAAGTGTACGGCAAAAGGGAAAGTTTGTACGGTTGTTATTGATGGTGGAAGCTGCGAAAATATGGTAGCCACCACCATGGTTGAAAAACTCGGTTTACCCATCCAAGACCACCCCGAACCATACCAACTCACATGGTTAAAGAAAGGTAACCTGGTTAAAGTTACTCATAAATGTTTAGTGCAGTTTTCAATTGGCAATAAGTATATGGATGAAATATAGTGTGAAGTCATTCCCATGGATGTGTGCCACATTCTTTTGGGGCGTCCGTGGCTATATGATAGGCGTGCCAAACATGACGGTTTTCGCAACACATACTCTTTCAAAAAGGATGGTCTCCAGATTACTTTGGCTCCCCTTAACCCACGGGATGAACCTCACCACATCGCACAACCATTGACAAAGGGCGACTTTGTGGGACTTGCAAAACACCAATCAGTCACACCTGTTTTCGGTTTGGTCGTGGTCGAAGAAAACCCAACTCCAGGGGACCTACCAGTAGAAGTGATCCCACTAATTGACGAATTTTCTGATATCTTTCCAGATGACATTCCTGCAGGACTACCGTTGATGCGAGAGATACAACACTGCATTGATTTTGTGCCCGGTGCTAGTATACCAAATAAACCGGCGTACAGAATGAACCCTAAAGAGTTCGCTGAGTTACATCGTCAAGTTACCGAGTTGCTCGAGAAAGGCCTTATCCGGGAAAGTATGAGTCCTTGTGCAGTACCCGCGTTGCTCGTACCAAAACCTAATAGTACTTTTCGA
Organism: Artemisia argyi; assembly: GCA_030686995.1. Taxonomy (NCBI): domain Eukaryota; kingdom Viridiplantae; phylum Streptophyta; class Magnoliopsida; order Asterales; family Asteraceae; genus Artemisia; species Artemisia argyi. The sequence goes on from CM060708.1 coordinate 159,483,164, forward strand.
ATGTGTATTGACAGCCGCGCGGTGAACAAAATTACCATCAAATATCGTTTTCCTATACCTCGTTTTGACGATCTTCTTGACCACTTACATGGCGCCAACATATTTTCCAAAATCGATTTGCGGAGTGGCTATCACCAAATTCGTATGAGGAAAGGGGACGAATGGAAAACAGTGTTCAAAACGCGTGACGGGCTTTATGAATGGATGGTGATGCCTTTCGGCTTATCAAACGCTCCAAGTACTTTCATGCGCTTAATGAACCACGTTTTCAAGCCATTTATTGGACGGTGTGTAGTTGTTTATTTTGACGACATCTTGGTCTTTAGCACAACTTTGGAGCTACATTTATCGCATCTTCGCCAAATTTTTACGGTTCTACGGGAGCAAAAGTTGTATGCCAACAAAACTAAGTGTCAATTTTTGTCCAAGGAAGTAGTTTTTTTGGGGTACTTGGTATCTGGAAACGGCATTAGCATGGATCACAAGAAAGTCGAGGCCATCACAACGCGGCCAACACCAGCTTCTTTACACGACGTACGAAATTTTCATGGCCTTGCATCTTTCTATCGGCGTTTTATTCGGAATTTTAGTACATTGGTGGCCCCTATTACAGATTGTCTTAAGAGTAGTAAGTTTGTGTGGAGTGCTGCCTCTCAAGCTGCTTTTGAAAGACTTAAAACAATGGTTACTGAAGCTCCCATACTCGCCTTACCAAACTTCGACCATGTGTTTCAAGTGGAATGTGATGCTTCGGGACTAGGAATAGGTGGCGTTTTAAGTCAATTGAATCGTCCGATCGCTTTCTTTAGTGAAAAGTTCAATGACACAAGGCGACGCTATAGCATCTACGACAAGGAATTTTATGCTATTGTTCGTAGTCTCGAGTACTGGCGACAATATTTGTTACCTAACGAGTTTGTTTTGTATTCAGATCATCAGGCTTTAAAGTTTATTCAAGGGCAAGCTAAGCTTAGTCCGAGGCACGCAAAGTGGGTTGAAGCGTTACAAGACTTCAACTTTGTAATCCGCCACAAAGCAGGGCACGCAAACACCGTTGCTGACGCACTTAGCCGACGACCAGCGCTCGTGACTTCAAGCACCATTCATGTGGCCGGATTTGACCCACTCAAACAATTGTACCGGGATGACCCAGATTTCAAGGATGTGTGGGGAAAATGTGGCGTCACCCCGTTTCGAGACTTTGTTCGACGTGATGGGTTGCTTTTTAAAGGACGTCGTTTGTGTGTTCCATTATCCTCGTTCCGGGAAGCTATTATTCTTGAGTGTCACCAAGGTGCTTTGGCGGGACATTTTGGCCGCGCAAAAACAGTTTCTTTAGTTAGCGAGCGATTTTTTTTGCCAAAGCTCGTTCGCGATGTGATGAACGTTCTAAACCAGTGCCGCGTCTGCCATATTGCCAAAACACATCACACCAACCAAGGATTGTACACACCACTACCCACGCCAACTGGACCGTGGGAAGATGTAAGCATTGATTTTGTCCTAGGATTACCGCTTACACAACGAAAGAAAGACTCCATTATGGTTGTTGTGGATCGATTCTCAAAATGGCTCACTTTGTTCCGTGCTCGAAGACGTTTGACGCATCTGAGGTGGCCAGGTTGTATTTTTCTGAGATAGTAAAATTACATGGAATTCCAAAAACAATCACTTCGGATAGGGATGTGAAGTTTGTTAACCATTTCTGGCGTACGCTTTGGAAACGTTTGGGGGCCAAGCTGCAATTTAGTTCTTCACATCACCCACAAATGGATGGTCATACAGAAGTCACTAACCGCAGTTTGGGTAATCTTCTTCGTTGTCTAGTCGGTGATAATAAAAAGCAATGGGATCTTGCCCTTCCACAAGCTGAATTCGCCTATAACAGATCCACTCATAGTTCAATTGGTCGCGGTCCTTTTCTCGTGGTCTATGGTCGAAACCCGTTTACTCCGCTTGATCTAGCACCATTGCCTGGAATTGAGACATTTAGTGCCGAGGGAAATGATAAGAGCAACAAATCAAGGAGCTTCACGAGCAGGTGCGGGAACATATTACTAAGCATAAGTTGCAATATCAAGCTCGTGCGAACAAGCATAGGCGGAAGGTGGGTTTTCAGGAAGGTGACCTGGTGTGGATTTTCCTAAGACGTGACCGTTTTCCACAACGGCGTTTTGGAAAATTACAACCTCGCGCGGACTGTCCGTTTCGGGTTCTAGAGCGAATTGATGACAATGCCTACAAGCTTGAATTACCAGGTCATTATGATGTCTCGGCCACTTTTAACGTGGCAGATTTATCACCTTATACCGAAGGGGACGAGCTCGATGTTGACTTGGGGACGAGTCATTTTTTAGAGGGGGAGGATGATACAGATCCAAACGGCATTGTTGATCAGGCTAGAATACAAGATAAGCTCGATGTTGAAAGTGGCTAGAACCGGCCCAATCAAAGAAGTCCAGTCCAACCAGCAATAAGAGTTTTAGTTCGTGTTTGTTTATTGTTTGAACCTTAAGTCATGGGATTTATGTTTATCCTTTTTCTTTTTTGCATGTTTATCTTTTCTAGGATTTTCTATTTAAGCATTTGTAAACTCTTTTGGTTGGATAGTTGAATTTAATAAAAGTTTCGTAGGAACAAAAAAACGTGTTATCGTTTGTGTATCTCGGTTGGCCGAGATTATCCTTGTTTTTCAGTTACGAACCATATCAAAAACCCTACAACAAACCTGGAAATCTAGAGAGCGGATTAGCTGATACTCGAAGATGAACACACACCAAGAGAGAGTTGTCATGTAACCGACATACACATGCCCTATTTGACTATAAGAAGAACTAAAGTTACACTATGGCCCCTTAGACTTAACATTAATAGACTAATATGGATACTAAATATAACAAAAACTGATCTGTTAGAGTTTGTTCGAATCAATGTTACCTTCTCTATGACCGTATCACTTTCTTCACAGGTGATATATGTACCATAGACGTTAGGCAAGGTATTTATATGTACCATCAACATTATGAAATATTATAAAAGCTTAGAATTGTTGGCCTTGAACTAAATAATTTCTCTAATTTTTTATGCACCAATGTAATTTTAATGTATTTTAAAACGGAGTGTTGGTTGTTGGATATTCAAATCACAACCACATGAACTAGTTAACTAGATACTTAGATTATGGTGGTTTTTCATAGAACCGATTAAGATCTTGTTTGATGCGGGAATTAACAGGGTTGGTGGGACGAGCAGTATGAATGACTTCACATTAGGGGGTTGGCAACGGTCACGGGAAGGGGAGCACGGTACCGTGCTACCGTGCGGGAACACCGCCGCCATCCCCGCGGTACCGCACGGTAACCTTCTGGCACGGTAAAGGAAGCAAATTTCGAACGTTGGAGGCTTTGGACCGTTGCTTTTTGAAAAAAAAAATGAAGTGAGGGATGGTGGTGTGTGTTGGACTATTAATGTTATAGAAACAAGGATAGGGGTAGTATATTGTATTAGTTATTAGTTTTAGAATTCTGTAAACCCAAGTTATATGGGCTGGGTCAATATGGGTCGTTTAGGTTATTAGGGATACAACGGTTATATAGTTTATACCTTAGTATAGGGTTGTGTCGTTTACTTTTGAAACGGTATAACTGCCACAATGGCAACGTTTCATCAAGTATATATATGTGTCGAGTCTGTAAACATACACAATACAATTCATCAATAAAAGTATCATTAGTATAAATCAAATTCTATTGTTATTTTGTATTCAGTCGAGTTCAATAATTGGTATCAGAGCATACGGTTTAATCGATTCGAGGGAGGCAGAAGATTGTATTCAGGAAAGAAGAAAAGATCGAACATAAAGGGTGCTGTTTTGATTCGTGTATAGAAACAGAGAAGAGGGTTCGTTTTTTTTGGTTGGTATTGTACGAAGAATAAGGGAAGGAAGGAAGAAGACTTGTTACTGCTGTACGAAAAAGGAGACAGAAGAAAACTATATAGTGAATTGCGGAACCGAACAGTCAGATAAGTTTTTTTTCTCAATTTCGAATTGTTTATTTAGTGTAGGAATTTAGAATTATTACAAGTAGGAAAAGATTAGAATAGTAAATTTGGTATTAGAATAGTTGTGTTGGTTTTGTGGTGAAACCAGGAAGTTGTGTTGGTTTTGTGGTGAAACCAGGAAGTTGTTTTGGTTTTGTGGTGAAACCAGGAGGATTAAGGATAGTCGGTTAATAGGAAACTAGGGTACTATTCTTGGAAGATACAGTAGGTAAACCGTTGGTTAACCAGGGCACTGTAGGTATTAGGGATGTTTGGTTTAGATTGTTAAGATTGGTAGAAAGAAGAAAAGAAACATGACTGGGGATTCTTCAAAGAAGAATGAAAATGTAGCGAAGGAAGGAGGATTAACAATGAATTTCCAGTATCCTATGTTAAACTCTACAAACTATACGATTTGGGCTGTAAAGATCAGGGCGATATTTAATGTCCATGGAATTTGGGAAGTGATTGAACCAATGCAAGGAAATGAAGTCGATCAAAAGAAAGATAACTCGGCAATTGCAATGCTATATCAAGCAATTCCAGAAAGTATGGTATTGCAAGTTGCTAACCTTAAATCGGCAAAGGAGATTTGGGATGCGTTGAAAATTCGACATGTTGGAGTTGATAGAGTCAAGGAGGCGCGTGTTCAAACACTAGAGTCAGAGTTTGAACAATTAAAGATGAAACATAATGAGTCGTTAGATGTATATGCCGAGAAGATAAGTGAGATTGCAACACAAGCAAGCAGTTTAGGGCATACGATGGATGATAAAAGGCTGGTTAGGAAACTTTTAAGTTCTGTACCAGAGAAGTTTATGCAAATTGTTGCAGCAATAGAGCAGTTTGCAGATCTTAATACGATGCCATTCCAAGAAGCCATTGGAAGATTAAAAGCTTTCGAGGAACGGATGATGAAGGCAGTCAAAGAAGAAGATGGATCCAGTAACCTACTTTTCAGCAAAGTAGATGAAAAGGAGAAGACCAAGGAACACAAGTGTGAACGTTGCGGTCATGAGAATTCAAGTCAAGGAAGACCAGGACGTGGGCAAGACAAGAATTGGAAACCATGGAAGAAAAAAGATGGTGATCAAGACCTGAGTCAGATAAAATGTTACAAATGCAAAGAATTTGGACACTACAAAGGCGAATGTCCAAAGTTGGAAGCAAACCTGATTCAGTACGAAGATGATGAACCATTGCTATAAAGGGAACTTTTGAAGAATTGAAGACTTTGCCGTCTATAACATTAGGGGGTGAATGTTGGACTATTAATGTTATAGAAACAAAGATAGGGGTAGTATATTGTATTAGTTATTAGTTTTAGAATTCTGTAAACCCAAGTTATATGGGCTGGGTCAATATGGGTCAATATGGGTCGTTTAGGTTATTAGGGATACAACGGTTATATAGTTTATACCGTTTAGTATAGGGTTGTGTCGTTTACTTTTGAAACGGTATAACTGCCACAATGGCAACGTTTCATCAAGTATATATATATATATATGTGTCGAGTCTGTAAACATACACAATACAATTCATCAATAAAAGTATCATTAGTATAAATCAAATTCTATTGTTATTTTGTATTCAGTCGAGTTCAATAGTGTGGTGCCACAAGTGATGCCAACAAAAAAATGAGTGAGGGATGGAAAAAATGGGTGAGTGATGTGGCATGAAGAGATTGGTTGAGAGTGAGGGATGGTGGTGTGGTGCCACAAGTGTTGCCAACCCCCTTAGCTGCTGAGGCTTGCTTACCCATTATAAGTGTTGTTCTTGTTGAGATCAAGAATAAAACATATCCTCAGAAATGTTTTCTGAATGTAGATGTGCCCACAAATGTTCTTAATCATAAGGTGAGCTGCATATATTCTTGTAAAGATTGTTTCCAATGAACTTGAAGATAATCATCAAGAATTAGGATTATTTATCTTTTTCGTTTATGTTTTTTAATAGGGTTATAAGTTGACTAAACAAGGAAGCAGTATGTACAAAATGGGCTGGAAACAGGTTACTTCTGATACTGCAGGTGGACATATGTTATCGACAATGACAATGGAACCTCTTCCAATAACATCAACCACTAATCATCAAGCTGTTACACAAGACCAGCTTTTATTCAGGCGGGTGGTGAGTGGTCTTTTATTTATAGTAATAGTAATAGTAATAGTAATAGTAATAATAATAATAATAATAATAATAATAATAATAATAATAATAATAATAAAGTACTCCATATTAATTCTAGCATAAACAGGAGCTGCTTGTAACTGTAGGTAACTCTGAAAAATTATTGTCTTCAAAATTCATTCTGCTATCAAATATATCCTCTCTTTTTTATTTTTTTATTTTTTATTTTTTTTATTTTTTATTTTTATTTTTTTGTCTTTCTCAATCATAAATATTGAAGTATACATTGTTTCAGCTCAAGGAGGCTCCGGTAGACGATGGTGAAACAGATTACATTTCAGTTAAAGAAGGATATGTACGTACATCATACATACCTTTGTTTTTTTTTTTTTTTTTGGCCTGGTTTTGTAAATTAAGTCGTGAAATAAAATTTTAGTTTTTATCTATTTCAGATAACAATGACTCCCCTTGGGGCCTTATCTCATGCGGATATCGACAGCCATACATTTTTTAAAGAGTGGTTACCAGCAGTGGCTGAGCGTGCTCCTTCAGCTTTGTGATTATTTCTATGTATAATTTGGAAAATGCATGTCACATTTGGAAGTGTTTACACACTTTTTTCATCTTAATTATTAATCCCTTGCTGATTGCTTGGGTGAAATGTAGGATTCGAACGAGGGAGTTACTATGCCATTTAGCCCCTGACATATGGTAATACTATTATCGATGCAACACTATCCCTTTACCAATTATGTGGGGAAATAAGTAAATACAGATATATGAGAGTAACTATGCCATATGACCCTAATGAATGTATTGTTATTTTTGGTGCAACACTCGACCCTTTCCTGATCATGTGGAAAATAAGAATGATGTTCTTGAATTCAGTATCATTTTGGTTATTTCTTCTTTCAATTTTTCTGATTCAAAGTTGTTCCTATACAAGATAATATTAAATGCTTTCGATTCAGTTTATCGTTTATACGAAAAAGGAGGATATTTCAAATAAGTAGATGAGCAGAAAATATAAGCAATCCCAAACACTCCCATAAAGTATCCTTTCATTATCTATATCTAACTAGAGTTAATTGCATTTTTGGTCCTTGTGGTTTGGTCAAGTTGTAGCTTTGGTCCCCAAAACTTTGAAAGTACATCGATAGTCTCCATTTTGAAGTTTGGGTTGCATTTTTGGTCCTTATATGTGTGAAATGACCAAATTACCCTTGTCTTTTTCTAAAGAAGACAAAGCGCATTTTAGTCATTTAACTTTATCTAAGGACCAAAAATGTAATCCAAACTTCAAAATGAGAACTATCGTTGCACTTTTAAAGTTTTGGAGACCAAACCTGCAATTTGGCCAAACCATAAGGACCAAAATGCAATTAACTCATCTAACTATTTAATTAAAGAAAAAGTGAAAAGTTGCAACTAAATCTATATTTTAAAGGTTTCTAGGGTGGTGGGGGCTTTCGAATGTCGGTATTTCTTCGTACCAAAGCTGGTTAACTTGGTTTGATGGTTTGAGGTTAAGGAAGGAGGTGAAAGACTACTTGGAAGGTACGATGTTCGTTTTGTGGTGGATGAGGTATCGAAATAAGTTGATCTTCATTTTAGATGCCCCAACAAAGGCGTCCTTATTTGATCTTATTGTGTATCATTTTTATGTTTGGTGTAATGCTAGAGTCAGGAGAAATCTTGATTGGTTAGGGTGGCTTAAAAGCCCTATGATAGGTCTTTGTAATTGTCTCTTTGTGAGCTTTAGCTTCTTTTTAGGCTCGTTAATAAAATCGCCGTAAAAAAATAAAAAAATAATAAAAAAAAAATCTATATTTTAAAGAAAAAAACAAAAAGTGAAAAGTTGAAACTAAAAAAAGAAATGTTGAAAACATATGTTTCAAAAGAAAACTATTAATACACATCGAAAAACAGGTTGGCCCTGGATTCTTCAAATCCGGCGGGTTGACCCGGTTTAATTTGACCTTTTTTTGACCCAAGCTGTCGGGTTGACCCGGTTTAAAGTGACCCGTTTTTCTACCGGAATTGAACCACTCAGGTCGAACCGGGTTTCAAAATATTATGTTTAATCCCTAAATACTCAAACTTTTATTATTTTTCGTTTATAACCCATTTTCTTTTTATCATGAAAACTATCTGCCGCTGAAAAATCTCGTTACCATGCACGGTTACTCGTCTAATTGTAAATATATTTGACCTTTTTTTCACCCCTTTTATTCCTTTAACTCAATTTCTTAGGTAGTATTTGGTTAAGCTCTTGTTATTTCCAATGCCTCTTTTGTTAATCTTTTCTGTATGACCCAATTGGGGTAAAATATAATCCAAATTGACCTATTCTTAAAATGGAATTTGAAACATGATGGAGGTCATGTTACTTGTAGACTTTTTAGCCTCATAATAAAACGGATCCTATGTAAAGTAGTTATGAAAACAACAAAGAATTGTACTTTACTTTTTTATCAGACAGCAAACAACATAAACGTACTCTTCCTGAGCAAAGCAAAATACTTGTGTTCTACTTCTTTTGGTGGGAAAATATAACAAAATGCCCGGCTTATTATTACATCCAATTTAATGCATACATGTTACTCACTAAGCATTAGTTTTCATGATGCAAACGAGAGTGTTCCATTTGTTACATACACATTCATTCAAAAACACAAATGAGCATAAGGCGAAAACTTCTTAACCGAGTCATATCACAATTGATCTGGAAAATATCAAGCTTCATTGCTTAGATAGTGTGGTATTCGAGTATAAACGCATATAACATTCATGGGTGAGGGAATCTGAACAACAATATAATCGCCACAATAAACGAAACCAAAATGGCTACAAATGTCTATAGAAACACTTACGTAACACTACCATCCTTGACATACAACTTTGCATCTTCAGTTCAGTTACTGAAATACAGCACCAACCTAACAAGTCTGTATTACCCATTTCAAAGTCTTATGTATCAAAATGAAAGATGCAATGTTGTTATTGACGGTTACATATAGAAACAGCTAACAGATCACTTACGCGGTTATCTTACAATGAACAATATAAAAAAAATCATATTACACCTGAGTAAATCTATAAACAGTATGCATTCATTAGATACTTGGTATTTGGAAGCAAAATCAAGAATGAAAACTTCACATTCGATTAGTATCCGTAACAACAAATACAAAATTTGGGTGTATGAACTCATAAAAACCGTTTACAAAGATTGGCTATACCTCAATTAAGTTTTCACAAACATAAACAAAGTTAGCAACTGCCAAAAGAACAAACCATTTTCTCCATCTGTTCATTCATTCATTCTTCCAAGCATAAAGTGTCAAACAAAAACTAGAACTCTGCGAATAAGGCCACGGAACTATAGACCGATCAGCAAATGAACCACTTTTATCAGCACCTGCACACGTCTGAAACATGAAAACCGCATTTCCTGCTGGTGATCCAAACAACCAATTATGCACATCCCAATACACTTCCACAGGAATCCCATCAACCGAAATCGTGGAATTCCCTCTAAACTTCCACACCAAATGCTTAACTTGCATCACTATCTTGGAATCCAATCGTACCACAAGCTTAGGATCATCAAGCCCAAATGTATCACACTCAATTCTAAGATCATGGATCTGACCATTATCCTTAAACTGAGCTCTAGTAGCATACACTTTTTTCCCAAAAACATGTTCCCTTTTCAATATCCGTGACGAGGTTGGCATATATTTCGCTTTCTTCAACACTTCTTTCTTAAGATCCCCAACCAACAAAACCATTTCACCTTTGAAACCAAGACCAACATAGTACCCTTCAACGGGTTCCGGGCTAGTCCCGAATCTAGCATTAGTTAAGTCCCAATAAACATCGACTGTTACAAAGTCGACTAGAACACATTTTGAGCCTTTTCTTTTGGTGAAAAGAGAAGGTTTAACATCAATTCTAGACAAACATTTACGTGTTAGATCTTCAATCTCAACACTAAAACAATGACCAACTAGATTCTTGCTCCAGTTAATAATTATTAAACGTGACTTACCTAGTAACTTACATTTATAAACACATGTGACAATGTTTTGTGAGGCTTTAATTACTTCTGTTGGTAATATTGTTGTTGATGTTGCACTTGCACTTGTGCATGATGCATCTGCTACTTGTACTCCATTTTCACCAAAACAAGATGGGAAATCTTTCATTTTTTAGTTTACAAAAAATGTTTTTGGTGAAGTGTTCATTTATATAAGTAGTACTAGTAGTGATATAAAGAGGGTGTTGCTTGAGATTTGAGGGAAAATGGTACAAGGGAATTTGGAAAATAATAAAATAACATAAAGAATACATAAAGTAAATTAAGAAATAATAAAAAGTAAAAGGGAATTCGTGTATGTCACGTCCTGTTTTCATAAGGTGGTGCCAACCCACAAATTTGCTGGCTGACCCCCACACCTTTTTATACAGAAGAATCATTGTATTTTTCTAAGATGTGTTTGCTATACTTTATGCATTTTTTTTTATTACCTTATTTCATCCAAATGTTTATGCTTCAAGTTTGATTTGCTACGGAAGTCACTCCTATTAGGTTATTAGATTATGTTTTTTTTGCATAATACTAATAGAAGATGCAATTGGTTGAAGCTGAAAGTTCGCATGTTTAAAATCTGGATCGCTAGGATGACTAAGAAGACTCAAAAGTAGACTTTACTGTTTATTTGAGTTGTAATGTATTGTAATTTTATTGCTAGTCATGGTTAGTTGTATTTTAGATCTGTTTGTTATAAGAATGACATGTCATTCTTATATAGTGGTAGTGGTAGTGTCCTTAGGGACTCCGATGAGAGATTCACTCTTATCCATTGTACTTCAACGTTTTTTGAGTAATATTTGCCAGGGTTTGAACCCTTTTACCCAAAAGATAAACTTATCTAATAACTCTTTTGGAATTAAGAGGTGAAAAGCAAACGAGCAATAAATTACGTCATTACTTTTTTCTTTTTTGTTTTCTAGTTTTGTGAGAGCACAATAAGCTATTAAACGGGTATACAAATGCCTTTTTTTTTTTTTTTTCTTTTTTTTTTAGATTAAAAAGAATATGATTTTACTCAGATGCACGTTTAGTTAAAGTATATTCTCGTAACCATTTGCAATAATTTTTTTGATTAGTTTCAAAATGTGTATCTGGTAAGATTTGAACCTAACACATCTTTCACTATAACGTCAAATTATTAGGTAAAATACAATAAGCTATTAGATCCTCATATCACAAAATCACCCCATGTGTTTGGACATGTACTTAGACTAAATAAAGTAATAAACCCAACTTGAACATGATGTGATTAATTATGATTGTCTAGACGATGGGACTTAAACTTGGTGACGCTACGATAGATGTGACGGGAACACGATCACATGACTTGATATTTAAACGGGTTGAAATGGTGTTGAGTGAAACAAGTCAAATGGGTTTTTTAATTGTTATGTCAAACTAAAATTTGGGAAATATAAGTAAGTAACAACAAAGTATATTCAGAAAATTTTTAAACAGCGACATAAAAAAGAGTCATTGAGATTTAACATGATGAAAAATAATTAAATTTAAAATTCTTTACAGGTAGATTATTTTTTCCTTTTTTTTTTCATATATGTACATTTTATTGTGTTGGCGGATTAAAAAAAACAAAAGATTAGGTAGCTAAATCCAAGTTGACTAAGAAACTTAAATAAGTTAGTCATATCGACTTATTTCCAATATGAAGCTGAACCTTAACTTGAATATGTTTATTTTGTTTCGAATCATGTTGTGTCATATATTATCGATGGTCACCCGCATAACTTATAAAACCTGAACAATGAAAAATAGACACATAAAGACCATGCATACATGTTTATGTTCTTGCAATTGTGTAAGTTTCGCAACCTTTTTGTGTTCCTGCAATCGGTTCTTGTACAAAAAAAAATTATTTTATTTTTTTATTTTTATTTTTTTAAGTTAAGAACCAACTTGTGCATCAATAAATACAGAACACGAGAAACAACAAATCCATTCCACTAAAATTTCTACACCTTTGACTTCATCAGATTTTGAAGTGTGGGCCTATAACAACTTTGTCCCAGAATTAAATTCTCGACATGTTTCGCTTTCGCATTTACAATATAGCTTGTTAGAAAAATACAAATTTTTTGTGCTATGAATTCAATGAAGACAAAGATTTATTTGTTTTATAGAAATAGTAATGTACTCGTGCTATACTGTGAAATATATAAGAGCACACGGGTAGCGTAGCCGTGAAATTTTGTCGAAGGAGGCAACAAGCGATAAGAACGATTTGATAATGGGTTGAAATTTTTGTATAGTAAAATTCAACATGGGTCGGGTCGGGTCGCTATTAATGGTACACACAGTCGATAAGATCAGGGACGACAAATGTACTTACTTTGCGAGAAAGTTGAAATGTGTGATTGTTTGTTAACCATAAGAACACAATTTGAAATTCACTCTCAACTATTAATCCGATTTTATTAAGTTTGTCTTAAATGAGATCAACTGGGCTTCTCATTTATAAAATATAAACACATAAATAAAAATGAAAACATAAATAAAAATGAAACAAGCTAAGAGTGGTTAAACTTGTATCAAAGCGATTGGAACTTTATAAATGGTAACACTTTACTTTAAAAATAAATCAAATCACTTTATTTTTCACTCTTTTATATTTTTTTCCTCTTTAAGTGTTATTCAAGAACACAACTTATTCTGTTTCTTTCTTAAGTGATACTCAAAACACAACGTTAATATTTCTATCATCAATCTTTTTTTTAGAATACAACTTAAACTTAAAATACATAATTTTGAACTAAAAAACATCTTTTAATAACTAGTAAGGCTATGCAACAACAAACGTAAATATTTGAAAAAAGAAACTACTTATTCAAAATATAAAAAAGATTAAAAACATATTGCGTACCAAAATAAGATAACAAATTGAAGTTAAATAATAATAATAATAATAATAATAATAATAATAATAATAAAGAATTTCATCTATATCCTTAGAAAACTTCAAAATTACATCAATATCCTTACAAAATATATTAATACCCAAATAAACATTTTAATCTTTACTAAATGATGATACTATTTAAATCTATTATCCAATGTTAGTTGAAGAGCTATTTTACGGTTTTGCCCTTGAACCTATTCAAATTAAAAAGTCAGCATCTTCTTCTTCCTTAATAGCATCTGCTTTTATACTATGATAAATTGAAGCGGATCACTTTTTTAATAGCAACAAGCAAAATACAATGGAAATCTCTAAAGCCAACATTAAGAAATGAAGCCAAAGAAAAGTTAAATGGTAACAAACCAATTGTATGTGGCCATGTGAGTGGTCCCTTTTATTAACAACTATCTTCGATTAAATGGAGGTAAGGAGAGGCTCATTTTCTTGATACTATAGTTCACCTATTCAATTGTGAAGAAACACAAAAATTTGTGAGGAAGAAGACAACGATTGGACTGGTGAAAATTTATTTTGTTTCTATGGTGGAAGGGAAAAAAGGTAAAATAACTATTTAATTACAGTAATATTCATATAATAGGTTTAAATATTACAATCATCAAAATGCACTGAACTTGACACCTTATGTAGTTCTGTGTAGCGATTTTTTTTCCCCTAATAAAGTAATAAACTTTCGACCGTCTATTATTCTGTGTACCTGGTGACTAACGACCGTTTACTATTTTCACTTTTAGTCCTTTATACTAAGGGATAATGATTTTTAAATGTATCCAACTTGACACGTTTTACTAAGTTGTGTATGGAACTTTTAATTTTGCTAACTTGGGGTATGAACTTACTAATCTTTGTGTGGTTGTGTACTAACGGGCTGATTAAGGTTTTCTGTTAGATTTATTTACATAAGTCGTCCTTCTCGTTAGTACCAACTAGCAAAATAATTCCTAGCGGTCGTTAAATGAGCAAGAGAGAATTGCAAAAATTGTCCCTAGCTTTTTTTTAATTTATTTATATAACTAGTAATATTAGTATTATATTTTTATACCTTTTCATCCATTTTTGTCCGTTTTTCTTACGTTTTTGTTCATTTTTCTCACGTATTTTCTTTTTTTTGTCCGTTTTTCTTACGTTTTTGTCCATTTTTTTCACGTTATTTTCCCCGTTTTTGTCCGTTTTTCTTACGTTTTTGTCCGTTTTTATCTATTTCTCTCACGTTTTTCCTGTTTTTGTCCGTTTTTCTTACGTTTTTGTCCGTTCTTCTTACGTTTTTTCCGTTTTCATACGTTTTTGTCCGTTTTTATCCGTTTCTCTCACGTTTTCCCCGTTTTTTGTCCGTTTTTCTTACGTTTTTGTCCGTTCTTCTTATGTTTTTTCAGTTTTCATACGTTTTTGTCCATCTTTGTTATATTTTTGTCCGTTCTTCTTACGTTTTTTTCCGTTTTCATACGTTTTTCTCCGTTCTTCTCACGTTTTTTCTGTTTTCATACGTTTTTTGTCCATTTTTCTTACGTTTTCGTCCGTTTTTCTCACATTTTTTCCGTTTTCATACGTTTTTGTCCGTTCTTCTTACGTTTTTTTCCGTTTTCATATGTTTTTGTCCGTTTTTCTTACATTTTTGTCCGTTCTTCTGACTTTTTTCAGTTTTCATACGTTTTTGTGCGTTTTCATACGTTTTTGTCCATTCTTCTTACGTTTTGTCTGTTTTCATACGTTTTTGTCCGTTCTTCTCACGTTTTTTCTGTTTTCATACGTTTTTGTCCATTTTTCTTACGTTTTCGTTCGTTTTTCTCACGTTTTTTTCCGTTTTCATACGTTTTTGTTCATTCTTCTTATGTTTTTTTTTTCCGTTTTTATACATTTTTGTCGGTTTTTCTTACGTTTTTGTCCATTCTTATTACATTTCTTTTCCGTTTTCATACGTTTTTTGCCGTTTTTATCCGTTTCTCTCACGTTTTTTCCGTTTTGTCCGTTTTTCTTACATTTTTTTCATTTTCATACGTTTTTGTCCGTCTTTCTTACGTATTTGTCCATTCTTCTTACGTTTTTTCCGTTCCCATTTTTTTTTAATAATTCGAAAAATTTTTCCATTTTTTTAAAATTCTTCTAAAAAAATGATTTTTGAAAAATATTTTTTCTAAAATAATTTAATTTAAAAAAAAATATTCGATTTTTAAGAAAATATATATTTTAGATTTTTTTTAATTTTTTTCTAAAAAATTCCAAAAAAGTATTTCTTATTTTTCCAATGTTTTAAGAATTTTTTTTGAAATTTTTTCTCATGAAAATTTTTATTCGATTTTTTAAAATTTTTTTCGTAAGAAAACAGAAAAACATTAGAAAAACGCACGAAAATGTAAGAAAATGGACAAAAACGTATGAAAACGGAAAAAATAATAAGAACGGAAAAAACGTAAGAAAAACGGACAAAAATGTATGAAAACGGAAAAACGTTAGAAAAACGGACGAAAACGTAAGAAAATAGACAAAACGTATGAAAACGGAAAAAAAACGTGAGAAGAACGGACAAAAACGTATGAAAACAGAAAAACGTAAGAAGAACGGATAAAAACGTAAGAAAAACGGACCAAAACGTATGAAAACGAAATAAACGTGAGAAAAATGGACGAAAACGTAAGAAAAATGGACAAAAACGTATGAAAATGGAAAAAATGTGAGCAGAACGGACAAAAACGTAAGAATAACAGACAAAAACGTATGAAAATAGAAAAAACGTAAGAAGAACGGATAAAAACGTAAGAAAAACGGACATAAACGTATGAAAACAGAATAAACGTGAGAAAAACGGACGAAAACATAAGAGAAATGGACAAAAACGGATGAAAACAGAAAAAACGTGAGAAGAACGGACAAAAACGTAAGAAAAACGGACAAAAGCTTATGAAAACGAAACAAACGTAAGAAGAACGGATAAAAACGTAAGAAAAACGGACAAAAACGGGAAAAACGTGAGAGAAATGGACAAAAACGTATGAAAATGGAAAAAACGTAAGAAGAACGGACAAAAACGTATGAAAACGGAAAAAAAAACGTAAGAAGAACGGAAAAAAAACATAAGAAAAACGGATAAAAACGTATGAAAACGTAAGAAAAACGGACAAAAACGTAAGAAAAACGGACAAAAACGTATGAAAACGGAAAAACGTAAGAAGAACGGACAAAAACGTAAGAAAAACGGAAAAAACGTGAGAAAAATGGACAAAAACGTAAGAAAAACGGACAAAAACGGACGAAAAGGTGTAAAAAAATAATACTAATATTACTAGTTAAATAAATAAATTAAAAAAAAAAAGCTAGGGATGATTTTTGCAATTCTCTCTTACTCATTTAACGACCGTTAGGACTTATTTTGCAAGTTGGTACTAGCGAGAAGGACGACTTATGTAAATAAATCTAACAGAAAACCTTAATCAGCCCGTTAGTACACAACCACGCAAAGATTAGTAAGTTCATACCCCAAGTTAGCAAAATTAAAAGTTCCATACACAACTTAGTAAAACGTGGCAAGTTGGATACATTTAGAAATCATTATCCCTTATACTAACAGTATTTGCACTGTTAGTCCTTTGTACTAACGATTGTTAGTCTTTTAACGGAAATTAGAAATTAGAAAGTTTTGTTTTTTTTTTCCTTTTTCGTCCGTTTTTCTTCTGTTTTCGCCCGTTTTTCTTGCGTTTTTGTCCACCTTTATCCGTTTTCGTCCGATATTTCGCACGTTTTTTTTCACGTTTCGGACGTTTTTATCAGCTTTCCTACGTTTTTATCCGTTTTTGTCCATTTTTAAACATTTTCGTCCGTTTTTTCTCACGTTTTTATTCGTTTTGTCCCTTTTTACATGTTTTCATCAGTTTTTTACATTTTCATACGTTTTCACACGTTTTTATTCGTTTTTGTCTATTTTACACGTTTTCATAAGTTTTTCACACGTTTTCATACGTTTATATCCGTTTTTGTCCGTTTTTAAACATTTTCGTTCGTTTTCTTACGTTTTTATCCGCTTTCGTCCCTTTTTACATGTTATCATTAGTTTTTTTCACGTTTTCATAGTTTTCACATGTGTTCATACGTTTTTATCCATTTTCATACACTTTTATTCTCTTTTGTCCATTTTTCTTTCGTTTTCGTCTGGTTTTATCCATTTTCGTCCGATTTTACGGGTTTTCGTCTGCACTTACACGTTTTCGTTCTTTTTTTTCATGTTTTCATACGTTTTTATCCGCATTCTTACATTTTAATTCGTCATTAAACTTTTTCGTCTGTTTTCTAATGTTTTTATCCTTCTTTGTCTGTTTTTACACGTTTTCGTCTATTTTTTTCACATTTCATAAGTTTTATCCATTTTTATTCGTTTTCGTCTGTTTTTAACGTTTTCGTCCTTTTTTCTCACGTTTTTATCTGTTTTCGTCCGTTTTATATGCTTTCTTCAGTTTTTTCACGTTTTCAAATATTTTAACCCGTTTTCATATGTTTTTATCCGTTTTCATCCATTTTTTTCAAATAAGTTTGATCATTTACACGAGTTATAAAATTTACAAGAGTCTATAAGTTTATAAGTTATGAATTTGGTTAAAAACAACTTAAGTTTCGGTAGTAAACAACCATTGTTTTGCATTTTCAGGTTAAAATCTCGCAAGTCTTGATGTAAAACATCATTCCGGACAACTTTCGTGTTTTACACTTTGATGATTCGGAGCAGAAAATTGTCATAATCGTGATTTAAAATCGACATAGAAACATTGTTATCAAATCTCATGTTTTCTTTTAGTATACCTACCTAATCACAAAAAAAATTATATACGAGAATGAATAGTAGGAATACGAGTATGAATAGTAACATGAAAATATGAATTGTTACAGTTTTCATACGTTTTTACCCATTTTGATACATTTTATTTGTTTTCATACATATTATATGTATAAAAATGGATATAAACTTATGAAAATGTGCGAAAAATGGACAAAAACGTGCAAAAATATATAAAAGCGTGTAAAAACGTATGAAAACGTGAAAAAAACTGACGAAAACATGTAAAAAGGACAAAAACGAATAAAAACATGAGAAAAATGGATGAAAATGTTTAAAAACAGACGAAAATGTTTAAAAACAGACAAAAACGGATAAAACGTAGAAAAACGGATAAAAACCTATCAAAACGTGAAAAAAATGGGCGAAAACGTGTAAGTGCGGACGAAAACGTGTAAAATCGGACGAAAATGGATGAAAGCGGACGAAAACGTATGAAAAACAGACGAAAATGGAAGAAAACGGACGAAAATGGAAAAAAAAACTTTGTAATTTCGAATTTCCGTTAAAAGACAAACGGTCGTTAGTATAAAGGTCTAACGGTGAAAATACTTTTAGTATAAAGGACTAAAGGTGAAAATAGTAAACGATCGTTAGTCAACAGGTACACAAATAATAAACGGTCGAAAGTTTATTACTTTATTATATATATATGTGACATTTCTAAAAATTTCATGCCAATTATTTTAATGGTTTATTATTTAAATAATATATTTTAATTTATTTACTTAGTCGGAAGATATCCGCGTACGTTTAAATAAATTTTATCGCGACTAGACAATGCTCAATCTACATTTTCTATGCACCATTGTTTTATTTCAATCATATTTTAAAGTCACAATCCATTTTATTTCATTTTACGTCCACTTTTTATTTTTTTATCGCGCGGTTTAATTTCGTGTTTCACGTTTTAACCTCAAATAAATCCTCCGATAATCTCATCACTCATTTATATTTCAAAAATTCATCATGAAAACTAGTTTTAATATTTTCACAAGTTTTACATTTTAATTAGTACAGTTAAATTTTATTTCTAGCAAACTCGGTACCCCGGTATCCCCTAAAAGTAATAATATCTACCCTAAACTACCTAAAGTCACAAAATTCTTACACAACTCTTACACCTCTTACCAAAACCCACGCCCCCCCCCCCCCCCCCCCCCCCCATCACATTCAACTTACAACTTTGACAAACCTCCTATCTCATTTAATGTTAGTACTTGTTGTCTAAAAAAATAATATGTAGATCAAAACTAATAAGATAATTCATTTCATTCAACTAGCTTCTTTTTCTTTTCTTTCTCTTGGAGGTGGACGGCACAAACACAACAAGGAGGAGGAGGGAATCAAGATTTTACCAAGTATTATAAACCTAGTTTACTTCTTGTTCTAGTTTTGAAATAAAAACTAGGAAGTATTAGGAAACCTTGTTACCTTAAACCTCATCACTTCACTTGTAAGCTTCAAGTTATATTTTTCATCTTTTCATACTTTCATTTATTCACTATCTTGATGTATTTGAACATTATATAAGTTATAATGCTTAGTTAAGCTTGGTACTTAAGTTAGAAAACCTTAAAACCATGGATAGACTAAAATATGAAACTGTGAATCTGGATCATGTTCAAAAACGTATTAAACTGCTCTAATCTATAGACAATGGACATAAACTAAAAATATTTAGTTGTAGCCCTATGTCTTGTGGTCATTTTGACGGGTATTTCGTCAAATAACTCCTTACGATGATTAAACTAAAATTATTTTGGTGAAACTAGTCACAATCTGAGTAACAGATTTGAAACGTGAAAAAGTCATTTTTTTGTATAAAACCCTCTGTTACTCAAAGAATAAAAGTTTTAGAGGACCTCTTAACTTAAACGTGTCCGAAAACGGGGAATGAATCGGGTTAGTAAAACTCTAGATATCGCACTTTTCGTGAGACCATTGAAAATTTGAAAGCTGAATGGATTGATAGTTTGGGTAAATGGACTGTTTTACTAAGGTTATGTAATTTTTGGCCAAGTGGGACCCACAAATCTCGTTAGTACAGAAGTAGACCTTTCCGGGGATATAAAGAACGAGACTTGAGGACTTACGGTTTGCAAATGGCGATTTTCTAAACGTAGGCAAGTTAATAAAAATTCCATCAGCACTAGTTATAAAAAGTATATAAGTGTTATACACTTTAAGGATTGGACCTTTTAAAACAATTTTGAACCACCTAGTATATTTTGAACCCTTAGGTCTAATGTGACCTTTTTGACCAAAAACTTGACCCATGGACTAATTTGAACCTTAGAGTTAATTTGAACCTTTACATCATAATTGAACCTAGGGTAAATATAAGTTTCATACTTATATAACATACAAGGCATACTTTTGGGTAATTTGTAAGTAAGTAACTAAAACCTTGTGATGTGTCTAGGAGTATTGTACCAAGCTTAAGTAAGATCATAATTTGTATATAATCAAAAGTACATCGATATCTATTTTCATAAACTAAGACAACGTATATTAATTAGGTTCATCGTAGAGCTTTTGCGGCTATTCTTTCGCTTGCTTGTTCATTGCTATTTTCCTTGCTCTCGGTGAGTTCATAGCCTCGCCTTTACTTATTTAAAAGTTTTATAAACCTCGCGAGGGGGATACATGCTAGTTTTATAAACTGAATACAAGTAGTTTTTGGTATGCTGGACCCGATTACATGATTATAGTCACTTGAGTAATTCTTGCCAATTAAGTCCCCATCATGAACCGTTAATTATTTTTGTATAAACGCTAGTATTATGAATATGCATATTGGGCATTGACCAGCCTGGCCGAGTGAGTAGCGCTCACCTTTTAACGGTCACATAATATTGAGAGGTTGAGGTAAATGGCAAATATTACCCTATCGGGGCAACTGTTAAAACTAGGTTAAGGTTCGGTTTCATGAGCTCTATACTATAATCTGATTACCCGACATGTATTTGTTATATGTCTTTTATAATGAATTATACTTGTATTCAACTCATTCCATATTAAACTCTATGAATTCACTCAACCTTTGTGTTGACTTTTAGCATGTTTTATCTCAGGTCCGTAAGTGGCTTAAGCATGGATGGGTGGCGCAAAGAAATGGATATCTACTTGATGGCTCATGTTTAATAAAATTTCTCATTCGATAATGTTTCAAACTTTTAAACTTATGTAACTTTAGATTATGTTAAAAACTTTTGGGACCTTTGTTAACTCTGATAAATTATAGAATGTGAAGTTTTAAAAACGACTTTGTTTTAAAGTTGTTTACTATATTTGTACAATGTGCCTAGTATATAACATCCCATGTCCCTTTCCGCTGCGATCCTAAAATGGGGGTGTTATAATATATATATATATATATATATATATATATATATATATATATATATATATATATATATAATTATTTATTTTCAGAACTCTGTTAAGTGCGGGAACTCTAATTTTGCATTAGAAAACATGCATGTTCATACAAATCATGTATGTTTTCTTACAAACACCTTAATACACATACCTGCGCAACGTACATGTTCATATAAAACATGTTAAGTGCGACATATTAATGCAAAATGGTTTTATATGAACATGTATGTTACGCATGTACTTGTATTAAGGTGTTTGATAGAAAACATACCTGTTTTATATGAACATTCATGTTTTCTAATGCAAAATTAGAGTTCTCGTAGTTCCCGCACTTAACAGGGTTCAAAAAATAAAGCCCCCCCCCCCCCCCCCCACACACACACACACACACACACACACACACACACACACACACACACATATATATATATATATATATATATATATATATATATATATATATATATATATATATGTGTGGTAGGGATAGAATGAGAAGGGGCTTAAAATGAGAATGGTAGGAAGGATTGTGGGAGTGACATGTATCATCCTCATGCCACATCATCATGCCGCATCACGGTTACTGCATTGTGATGCAGTAAAAATTTTGGCGGGAAATTTTTCTTTTCGCAAAAAAAAAAAAAAAAATATTGGCAAAATTTTTTTTTCGTCCAAAATTTTTACTGCATCACGATGCAGTAAATTTTTTACTGTATTACGGTTACATTTTTTACTTCATTTTGGTTACTGCATCACGATGCATTAAAAATTTTGGCAGGAATTTTCTTTTAACAAAAAAAAAGTTCCAAAAAAAAAAAAAAAAAAAAAAATTGTCGGGAATTTTTTTTTTCTTCACAGGGTGACACATGTCACTCCTACAATCCTTCCTACCTTTCTCATTTTATGACCCTTATCATAATATCCCATCTATCTCTCTCTCTCTCTCTCTCTATATATATATATATATATATATATATATATATATATATATATATATATATATATATATATATATATATATATATATATATATATAATGTGTCAAGTTCAGTGCATTTTAGTGGTATTTTCCCTTGACGTAATTATTAACCTTACAAGGATATTGATGTAATTTTGATGTTTTTTAAGGATATAGATGAAATTATCTAGAAAAAAAGAAAAAAAAAATTACATGCTAGGATGGTTTTAAGAAAAAGTTGCAGTAAAGGAATACTCATGTCTAGGGCTGTTGTTAGCCTTGCTATTTTATAAAAGATAACGTCACACATAAAGAAATGGACTAGATATCATACAAATAGTACTTTAGGGACTATTATTCTAATATAGGTAAACATGTGATGTAATGAGCCTATAAATACCCCTCATGACTCTCCATGAGGGGGTGTGGGAAAGTGTGTGTATTGTTTCATTTATTCTCTTTTTAATATAAACCATTTTCTCCACCTTTCTCTCTCTACTTTCTCTCTCAAGAACCATGTTGTATTTCGATCAACCGCGACCTCCCGAACGTGTTTCTTGGTCATAACAAGTGGCATCAGAGCTAACCGGGGCGAATCGTGGTGTTTTGTGGTGAAAAATCGTGTTTTTGGTAAAAAAGCGGATCTGGTACTGTTCATCGGCGATCTTATCGAGTTAGACTTGAGTCTAT
The DNA here is from genome assembly GCA_030686995.1 of Artemisia argyi. Taxonomy (NCBI): domain Eukaryota; kingdom Viridiplantae; phylum Streptophyta; class Magnoliopsida; order Asterales; family Asteraceae; genus Artemisia; species Artemisia argyi. The sequence goes on from CM060708.1 coordinate 159,506,217, forward strand.
CGAGTTTGGATCCATTTTTTATCGAGTTAGCATGTTTTTATCGAGTTAGGATCCATTTTGTATCGAGTTAGCATGTTTGTTTATCGAGTTAGGATCCTGAGTTTCAGAGGCTATCGAGTTTGAGAACTGATTAGCGAGTTAGGATCACGTTTTGTCGAGTTAGAATCAGATTTTTGGCGAGTTAGCCATTTTGCGAGTTAGCAAATCCTCCTTATCGTTTATCGAGTAAGGACCTCACTTGGGCTTACCTAGACGAAACTCTGCCAAATTTTTCTGAGGTTATCGAGTTACAAATATCTTACCGAGTTTGAAGGTTACCGAGTTAGGGGATTTATCGAGTTTGAGGTATTATCGAGTTAGGGGTATTACCGAGTTAGATATTCTGGATATCGAGTTACAAATATCTTACCGAGTTTGAAGGTTACCGAGTTAGGGGATTTATCGAGTTTGAGGTGTTATCGAGTTAGGGGTATTACCGAGTTAGATATTCTGGATATCGAGTTTGAAAGCTTACCGAGTTTGAAGGTTACCGAGTTAGGGGCTTATCGAGTTAGGATATTTTACCGAGTTAGGGTCAATTATCGAGTTAGCCAAAAAAAAATAAAAAAGTTTTTTGGCGGGAAAATTTGAGTAAAATTTATTTTTGAGAGGAGACTAAACGTTCAATTTTTACGCGAAATTTAAAGTTTGGTATAACGTTGAAAATTTTGACCCGAAATTCAAATTTTTAGGCCAAAATTCAAATTTTTTCGGTGAAATTTTGCGTAAAAATTTTAATACTCAAAATTTTCAGGTAACCTTTGTATTGTATTTCATAGTGATTTCCAAATTATGGGCGAGAAAATTTTCCAATTTTATTTTTGGAGGGAAAATACGAAATCACTACGAATCACCCGAAATAGAATTTCAAGCTTCACCAAAACACACCACGGATTGCTTAAACGATCCCGATCAAGAATCACATTCAAATGACAACGGCTAGTATCAGATTTTTGTGACTACGGAGTTTTTGTACGATATTGCTTATTTGGGTTTAAAGTTCATTTCACGGGCATGTGTACTTATTTATCTCAAAGTCTAGGGGTGGATAGATGCATGACTTTCGGAGATACTTGTTTGGGCAAACACTGGTAGAGATAGTGATTAAGACTTGGATTATCTAGTTATACCCGATGTAAGGAGTTACATTGTAGTACTCACGGGTTATAGCTATCACTTCAAGGAGTTACGTTGTAGTACTCAGTGTCACATGAAGTTGTGGAGATTCCAAGAGGTGGATATTTCATATACTACTTGTTGGTTTGGGTATATGGCACTACCTATGCTTAAAGGAGTTACATTGTAGTGCTCAGTATAGGTTCTTAGTCACACCTTCGTACAAGATTAAGTCACATATCTATGAGATGTTTACTTCATTCTCGATTGGTTATATTGGGTTCTCTCCATACAGTGGTCATTTACTAGCTGGTTGGAATTTGAAGAGGTCGCTTAAAGGTTGAAGAGAAGAGATTGTAGAATAAAGAGAGTCATATCCTATCATCATATTCTCACAAATTATGCTTTCATGGTCTATCTATACTGCATCAGAAGTGTAAAGTACGGGTAATTTTGGCATGTACACACAATGGTATGATGATTTCGATACATCGCAACCATCAGGAGGGAGAAGAACATGCCAAAAGAAGTAGTGTTTCATCTCTAGTACGTTGGTTAATCGAGGGAATTGTGCTTAAACTAGAACCGAAGAAGTACTAATGATGTGTACATCGGAGCATATTACCAACCTTCTGTGCAATACTATGTGAGTTATGCTATGATGCTCCCAGAATGACAACCATAGTGCAAACTCATTAGTATCTACCTTATCCGCTGCGAGATGAGAAGAGAGTTGTCTGTTCAGGAGGGAGCAGAAGAAAAAGAATAAAGGCTCACTAGTTAGGAGGGAGTAATAACCTAACTAGACCATTACAGTTGAAGTTCAGAGCTACAAAGACCTTTGCCGTCAGTGTCAAAGATCATATGCCGAGATCGTCGGAAGAGAGAACTTCAAGTCTGCCTCAGTATCTAGACTACAGAGACTCTGCGCTCCAACAACGTCAACATAGTTTACTATTGTTGTAATTTACATGTTTATGTGTTTATAGGTCTCATTGTATCCATTCATGTGTGACGATATCTTGGAGGGAGATTGTTAGCCTTGCTATTTTATAAAAGATAACGTCACACATAAAGAAATGGACTAGATATCATACAAATAGTACTTTAGGGACTATTATTGTAATATAGGCAAACATGTGATGTAATGAGCCTATAAATACCCCTCATGACTCTCCATGAGGGGTGTGAGAAAGTGTGTGTATTGTTTCATTTATTCTCTTTTTAATATAAACTCTTTTCTCCACCTTTCTCTCTCTACTTTCTCTCTCAAGAACCATGTTGTATTTCGATCAACCGCGACCTCCCGAACGTGTTTCTTGGTCATAACAGCTGTAAATGAACCGGACGAGCATGAATGGAGCCTTATTCATGTTCGTTCATTTAATTTTAACCGGACAAATAAATGGACACGAACGCTTAAACGGACGAATTTTTTTGTTCATGTTCGTTTATAAACAAAATGAGTTTCATGTTCGTTTATGTCGTTCATTAAGACATTAAACGAACGCTAAACGAAAATAAATGATTGAACATAAACGAATATAGACAAACAAATATAAACTTTATTAAATTATACACAATATATTATTTTGTAAGTGTTGTTTTGTTAAAAAATCTAATTTTAAAATTTTATAATTAAAAGATATGATATACGAATATTAATAAATAAATGAACATAATTGAACGTTAACAAACGCATAATAAGACGTTCACGAACATAAATGAACAGACGCGACTTTTGTTCATTATGTTGAGTGACGTTAGGCTAAAACGATGATGGGTAGGGTTGGTGGTGGCGAAGGTGGTTGGTGGTGGTATTGATGAGTGGGGTTGGTGGTTTGCGGTGGTGGTAGATGGGGTTGGTGTTATGAGACTGTAGTGGCTGGGGTTGGTGGTTGGCAAGGTTGGTAGTGGTGGCGATAAATGGTGGTGGTGGTGGCAGCGGCGGTAGACTTGAAATGTAAAACTTAACGGATAATTGTTAAATATTTAATGAAAATACCGAAAATGAAAAAAAAAAAAAAAAAAAAAAAAGAAGAAGAAGAAGGGTACCCTTTTATGCAAAAAAATAAGTGTGAAACCTTAATTGAAAATGACTCATAAGTTAGGTATCTTTTTGGAATGTTTTTAAACCGGGTCGACCTGGCCGGTTCAACCGGTCGGACCGGTGCCCAGCCACAAAAAGGGGTAAAAAACCCTGAGTTTCTAAAATCGGGTTAACCGGTAAGACCCGTCGGATTTTGAGTGACCCGGGTCTTGAAACCTGACCGGGTTTGATTTTTTTCAAATTATTTTTTATAAAATGCGAGTTTAACCGGCGGTCGAACCGGTCGAAAAATAAAATAAAATAAATAAATGAAAAACCAGGTTGACCCGATGGTCGAACCGATGCCCGATAAATCAACAGGGTCTATTAAAAACCCGATAAATCAACCGAGTCTATTAAAAACCGGGTTTTTAAAACATTGTCCTTTTTTTTTTTTTTTTTTTTTTTTTTTTTTTTTTTTTTTTGCCTTCTCTTTGAAATGATAAACTTCATACAATTATGGAGTGTGTGACATTCCCTCATCTTTAGAGTTATAGTGAAATTGTAAGTGCAGTCCTTAACGTTTCGAGTTCATTTATGTTCCGGTAGTAGTAAAATGACTAAAATGTCTCTTGCCATTTGAAGTTCCACTTGGAATTTTTCCCCACAAGGACAATTAACTAATAAGTAAAGTGAGAATACCATCTTTAAGACGATCCCAAAAATTATTAACAGGGTGGGGAGCATGATAGTGTCTCCTAATCAATTTTTTGTACACCGTTCAAAAGTGACATTTTTGTCAATACATATGATTATGTACTGTTTCATTTTGCCTCATTTTCAGTCAGTGATTCCCATTCAAAACAAATCACAGAAATGGACTATTCCTTTTATTTTTCTTCTCATTTTGTTGTTTTACAAATTTGTGAGCGGAAGAAAAGACAAAAATGTCGACAGAATCTGTTCAGTTATCGAGTTGTTTGGTTTATTCGGTTCGGTTAACTTTTTGGGTGAAACTGAAACCGAACCGAACTGAATTTAACTTAGATTAAACCGAATTGAAAAACGAAGTTGAATTCGGTTCGATTTTATGGCTGACCCGAATTGCATATATATATATATATATATATATATATATATATATATATATATACTAGCTTCGAGACCCGCCCGATGGGCCGGCTAGCTCTAATCATTTTGATGAATATTATAATAAGTTGATTATTTTAGAACAAACAAAAAAAAGACCATAAAAAGTATGTAACTAATTACATTAAAATATATAAAAAGAAAATTTGTATAAGTAACAAAATTGGAAAATTGTGATGTTTTTTTAATACTTCCGTTTCCCTCTACACAAAATTGGTAAGAAAATTTGTATCAAAGTAACAAAATTGGAAAATTTTGATATTTATTTAATACTTTTGGTTTCCTCTACACAAAATTTGTAATTTTTTCGATGTAGTTATCGATAATCAAATTCTATAACACTCCAACTTGTAACACTTCATAATTATGTATTTCGAAAGTAAGCAAGGAACCATAACCAACAAATGAGAAGTACATACATTTAAGTATATCTCTCCATTAGACACTTGATTTGTAATTATATGCCAATGATAAGTACGTACAAAATATTGAAGTGTTATATAGTTTTCTTCTTGTGTTAGGAGTTGTTCTTCCATTTCCTGCTAGCAGCCTATACTTCTATCAAACTCCACAAAACTTCTTCACTTGAAGGTGTATCTTTGACATAGTTTTCGAGACAACTCAATGTATCATAGATTAGCAATTGATCATGAAGTGCAAAGATTTTAGTTTTACCAACTCTTCCAAAGAAAGATATCTCCATGTTGAAATTGATATAGAGCATGTGGGTAAGAATATACCTGCAATCAACAAACACCATGGAAGAAGTCTTTATAATGTATCTAGAAACCCTAATTAAATGACTCAAAATTGAATAACTAATAGGTATACATACTAAAGCAAAAGTAAACACAAAAGTAATATCTACATTTTCCTATATCTCAAAACAGAAATTAGTAGTATATTTATTGAACTCGAGTACCAAGATTGGGCTTATCTCTTTTCGATTCTACACAAGTGAGTTAAAACTCATGATGGCCAAACATCAGGAAGACACTTATACCTTTCGTTTGCACCAACACACGTTGAAATATTTTTGTTAACAGGTTCCGCATGCCTTGTATATTGTTTGCTTATAGAGGAGGGAGGTTTATAAACAGTGGTTGCAGATGCATACGGACTGCTTCTGGAATCGTCTTTTGATAATCTACTCTCGATCATAGACTACACAAACCAAAAAGTAACTCAAGATCAAATGATGTTTCTTGCTATTATATTCATTGTCTATCGTGTAGTTGATAGAAGAATGTTGAGCACGCTTCTAAAATATGAAAGAAATTAAGATTATACCTCTGAATTTATTTCTTCCAGTATGGTACTGGAATTGGATTTAGGAAATAATTCGTGTGGTGTAAAATTGCTGAGTATACTTTTAAGTAACATAAGATTTACTGGTGGACATACCTAGAAAAATTGTAACTAACATGTATCAGACGGATATTTTAGGATATGGCATATTTTTAAGAATTTATAGGAAAACTTGAGGGAACATCATAACAATAGCACTGTAAATGGTCACTGATATTAGGGAACGATTATGATTTACCTTAGAGTCAAAGATAATGGCATCTTATTTTCAGTAAAGTATTCTTGTTTACAAAGGTTGTCTAAATAGTCTATTCTTTTAAGCCTTCAACCTCAATTCACAGCCATTTAACATCACATTATAGTCGAGGTCAAATGTGCATTTTAAGCATAGTCAATATAGTAGAGCCATGATTAAAAAATGTTAGTAATTAATGCATACATGATGTCAGATGATTAGGGATACGATTGATAAGCAGATGAGAAACTAAAAGGCTTCCCATCCATATTCCTAACTCGGGATGTTAAAGCCAGGTTGCCATTCAATCAAGGCAAACTCTTAATATGAAGCTCAAAACTGGAGAAAAGGGATCTCAGTAAGCCACATGTGCCAATATAAATAGGAATTGTAGTTCAAAAGGTCAAAAATGTGGATTACTCGGCAAAAAGATTGGAAACCATTGTTGCAAAAAAAAAAGAGGAATTGCAGTTCAAAACAATGTTACAAATGGTTAAAAAAGACTAAAAATAATTAGAGCCTGTGACACATTTGTTGAGGCCTTCCTCGGATGATTTTAGCAGCAGCGCGATAAACAAAAACCCATTTGAATATTTCGCACGAAGTGGGGCAGCATTTTCGTCGACAATCCATAGATTGTTTTTTTTTTGCAAATCTTTGTTGCTCAAGTAAATCACATCTGCTAAATTGCACAATGAGGTCACGTTTGTAGAATCAAGGTTTACCACTTGTAGCTCTTTTAGCTCAAAACATACAGCCTATATTCGAAGTACAAACTATCTGTCTAGCTAACTTATCACATCACATTTCACTAAGCTTTGATTCCTAAACAATGAGAGACATAAGATCTTGCATAACTGTTCTTCACTGCATCATATTCATTGCTAGTTGCATTGTCTTTTGGTGCTCTATTTGCTTTGTTCAATGTAACAATGTTGACTTTAGCCCTTACACCATTAAATATAATTGTGTTAAAGTTACAGTTTAGTACATACAAGAAAAAAACTTAAGATCGTAAACTTTTTGAAGGAAAAACCTTCCAGGAAAATGATACGAAACCGATTGATAATAAGATGCAAGGGTGAAAAAAAAACAGATAAATAGTTCATTTACTGAGATAAACCAACCCCTCAATGGTTTATATTATTGATATAAACCGTCCCCCAAAAGATATGCAAATCAATGCTCCATGAAATTCATCATAGGAACGATTACAATCGTAATGCCCTATATTTAATCAAAGCTACCGTATAATTCCAACAGTAGTAGGACAAGTAGAAGACTTATTCATTCCAAATAGAACTAAGTCCTAATATTTTATCAGGAATAGAACTAAATATTAGTAATACTTATCTCCTAAACATTTATTAGATCGTATCAGAAAAACACAATGTGACCCCAAATCTCCCTTTCAAATGAGAATATGAAATTTGAATAGTCTAGACATATGACCTCAAAACCAGATATAATTGTTGCAGTAGCATAAATAGGTAAATGTATAATGGGAGGTCGTTCACTTAGGTAATTAGACAATTATACTATTTTGAAAAAGGTCCTAAGCCTAGGCTTGACTTTTTATACATGGACTTCATATCTAGCTGTATTTGCAACCATAGATATAACTAAAAGAACGGCAATTTTGGATCAGATCTTTTACTTCACTATATAGTGCTGGAAACACATTCTATTCCATGGTATAGATATGTTGGAGTACTTAATTGGAAACTTTGCAAGAATAAGAAAAGCATTAAATAAGAAGAATATGTAAGGACTTTATTATTACCAAAGATTTCAGCTTCAACACGTTTTTGTAGATCCCAACCCCGATTCTCGTATGTCCGATAATCACCCATCATTTTCTTAGAACTATCATAAAGATACCGCACCATCTCGGATCTTGCAAATAAAGCAGCCATATAGAGTGGAATGGTATTATTATTACTACCGGGGAGTTCCAACACAATCTTGTTTTTTTTTTAACCATAATCATGGTGGTTTTGACGTTTCCTACTGCAACTGTTAAACTGAGGGCAGTGTTGTAGTTTTTGATCTGTAGCTCGAGATCTTTCTCGTCCATCTGAAATACTAAATTTTCCACAAAAACTTCCATGGATTTTGTGCTTCCGATGATGCCGCAATATGAACTGGCGTTTCACCATTTTCAGTGATAGCGGAATGTATGAGCTGAGTTGCTCTTTAATAATGGCTTCATCAGTTTTCCAATCTCCTTTGATTGATGCTTTGTAAAGTGGAACACCATATTTAACGTAGTTTTCTCTACTTCCTTCAAATGTATCAATTGTAAATGCAAGTTAGTACTACATTCTTGATTTACCACAAATAAGATATAAGTTTAAATGAAATCCAACATACTTTTACTTTCTTTTTCATGGGTTAACCACATGACTATGTCTATCACTGCTTCTGCGTGTTTTACCCCTTTCCAATTGCTTAAATTCTTAAAAACAATTGCTTGATTAAACCCCCCCCCCCCAAACCAATTTATACATGAAGGTAAACTAACTTACAGGTAAATCCTACATGTTTATACTTATTATCACAAAAAATGAGACTTTTACAAAGTATCCTTCCGGGCACGACATCAAACTAACAACCAGTATTTGAAGCTTTGACAAATCGAAATATCCGGACTTGCCCAAAACCAGATCAGGTAGCCCCTATGTTGGTGATCTAATGGGTCAGGTCCACTTTTAACACCATAAAGACAACCATCACTAACTAATCAAACTATTTTGTCATAGTTCAATTATTAACAATCGCATCCAAAGCCCAAACATCTTACGCAAAAATAATACACTACAAACATAAAGGGAGTCAAAAGTAGTAAAAACAGAACATTTTAGCATAATAGTAATCAATCATTAGTCAACACAAATTGCATTCTATTAAGTCTATATAAAAACAAAAGGTAATTAGTAGTAAATAAGTTACCATGAAAGAGATCTTAAAGAGGTGAATTCAATGGTTGTGGAGCTTGTGGTGGAGTTGGAGGCTGTGTTGGCGACGAACCAATCAAAACAACAGTATGATTTATGGGCATCAATGGAATTGCAAAACTTCCTGAGTTTGGGTCTTTGGGCCTGGGCGACTCATTAATGCACCTGCTGCTGCTTACTTCCCGACAATGTCACATATATATAAAAATTTAATGAACCATAACATTATGTATATGACAATGAAAATACCTTTGTAAAATATTTATTATCAAAGTGATGTTCTTTTGTCACAAAGGTAAGACTTCAAACCTTCATGAGATGCAACAGAGGAGCGCAAATCCTGCATTTATTGTATAGATATGACCAGGCTTCTTTAGTTGCCTTCGCTGCCAAATGTCAAACACCAGTAAAAGATTCTGGTTTACGGTAATAAAGTCTTCACAATGCAGGAATAAAAATGGTTATTCGTAATATATACTAACGTACTTTTTCATTCATCATGTCATCGTAGTCTTTATGTAAATTTGAGTCATTATAACATGGTTTTGATTCCCATCCGTAATCTTAACATTTTATTACAAACATATTATAATTCAAAACCATTTATGTGTGGATGAAAAAAGGTTGAATGGGGTGAATTCATCCAAATTGTATATAGCCTAATAAGTTGTTTCATAAAAATAAATCTGAGTACTGTTTATAAAATTCAACGGAACTTGCCCCACTTACCGGTCTGCCTATTTTTCTCTCAAAATAATAGAACATCAGATATCTAATGGCAAAAGCCTGCACAACAAAGAAAATAACAGATAAACAAATCTCAGTACCTAAATGTTACTAAGAGGGTGTTTTGGACTGTCTATTTAAGTGTGTATCAGCTAAAGATATACATATATATGCATTTGAATAAAACTTTAAACTCTTTATCTACTTATTTTAGAGCAAACAATTACTAAAATAAGTAGATTGTAGATACTTACGGAGTAATTTATAAAGAGGATAAGCTTTTTCAAAGAGGCAATTCCAAACACCTCCTAATTAAACTCAATCATGAAGCAAATAAACACAAAGGAAAAGGAATAACCTGTGGGGAGTGCAGACCATGAGGAGGCCAGAGCAGATTCTTTATCTGAATAATCCCAGATGTTACCACAATCAATTTTACTCAAATCAAGAGGCTATAAATGAAGATTACTACTGTATGTCTGCATACACCAACTTACAATCTACAACCTCCGATCTTGGCTTCCTGGCACAAATTAACACAAAGGAATGCTAGTTTATGTTTGTATATATTTTGAAGACATGGAATTTGGGTTACTTGAAAAGCATTGCACCTGAACTTTTGTGGCTTCATCTAGCATAAGATAGATTTTAGGCTAGTTTATGTTTGTGAAACAACATCGACCTCAATTAATACCTTTTGGGGTACCCTTTTACACTTTATACTTCTATTCCTCCATAGCCATCAATACTCCCAATTTTACTGCTATAGATTCAAAAGGAATTAAGATTAGTCATAGATAGAAGACGTGTTTCATCATATGTCCGGTAAATTAAGTTTACTTAGCCTGCAAATTAGACTTGTATAACTTACCATGGTGAAATATGTGGCATTGATATCAACCTAATACCCTTGAAGCTCCAACAAAATTCGCACATTTAAAGACCTAGATATATCAAAATCATTAGCATTATGTAATTAAAGGTGTACAATAAGCATAAAGGCAATAATTGTAACACCCTAGTTTCAAAATATATCCCTAGTTTCAAAGAATAACAAAAAGGAAGCTTACTTGCCTTCTACTTACTTATATTTTCGTTCAAACATTTCATCAAGCAATTGGTATGCATCAAATAATTATTATGGTTATATAAATAAACTTGACGTGATGTAGAAAAACAAAATCAAACTACAAAATCTTTGAGATTAAAATCATAGTGTGTCATAATTCTTCCATTGTACACCTCAAATCAATTTGAAAAATTATGAAATGTATAATTTATAACATGATTATAGAATCCCATTAAACCACATATCACAATCATATCTTCTATGAACCCTAATCTCAATACGACAAGTGTTTCTTCAATTCAACATAATCATATATAAAACATAAAATTAGCACAATCAATTGAAAATGAATGTTTCTTGATACGTAAACAAAATACTGCTAAAAGAAACTTACATTGATCAATTGTTGCAAATCAAGAACAAAATTGAATCAGTGTTGATGCGCTACATAATTATTGCTAATACTCTACGATGTATGTTAATTTGAAAAACATATTGACAGAATTGTTTGGGTGGGTTTTGACTTGCAATATTTTTGAATCAATTCTTCCTTGTTTTATGGAATTTTTTCATTAAATAAATGAACCAAACATTAATTCAGAATTTTTTGAAAACTTTCTATTAGTAGGGAGGTTTACAGGTGTCATTTTTTTTAGAGTTTTAGGGTGATTTATTGCCTCTAAAAATAGCAATCGCGCTTGTGTTTATATATATATATATATATATATATATATATATATATATATATATATATATATATATATATATATATATATATATATATATATATGTTTTGGTTAAAATAAAAAGGGTGGTATAATAAAAAGTGTAGGAAGCCCCCACAATATGCCACGTGTCCCCCAAAGTCAACCCCCTTTTTTATTACTGCAGGGGTATTTTCGTCAATTTACAATACACTATATAAATCCTTTTTTTACATCTCTCACAATTCACCTCTCCCCAATCTTCTTCCTTCACGTCTCTGACAATTCACCGTCTTCCCCACCTTCACCACCGTGTTCCCCACCTTCCCCACCTTCACCACCGTGTTCCACTGTATTCCCACCATATTTCCACCGTGTTCCACCGTATTCACCATCGTTTTCCACCAATCGATCCACCGCCTTTACCACCGCTTTTTTGAAGATGTGTATTCAATCATCAACCATTGAATCCTCAATTTCTGTTAATAATGAATCTAGTTCATCATCAATTTCTGATAGTAAGATTTTTGTTCAAGCTTAATTGCTTTTTAACTGTTTTTTTTTATTTATTTTTTATTGCTACTTATAAGTATTTGATGCAATATATTTATGTGTATGATGCAATATAGATTAGAGTGTAGTGTTTTGTTTTTTTAATTTTTTGATTTTTAGTTTCAAAGTTTATATATCAGTCATAAAAATATTTAAAATTCAAATCATACTCAAATAGAATAAATTGATATATGTATAATGTACTAGATGTAATATTTTGATATATGTGTGATGTACTAGATGTAATATTTTTAGTATATAGGTACATTTTTTTGATCTGGTATTAAATTTCAACATTTTGAGTTTTTATAATTGTGATGCACTAGAAATAATTCTATGATGCACTTATTTATATTATTGTACTTTTTGAAATTTTATTACTATCTTTAATATTATTATGTAGTGGATTTAAGAGTTTGATGTACTAGTAGATAGTTTTTTTTTTTTTTTTTTTTTTTTTTTTTTTTTTTTTTTTTTGAGTTTTTAAAATCTCAGCAATGATTTTTTATATGTGATGCAATGTATTTAAAACTGTGATGCAATGCTTTCAGATGTTGAGGTGGAAAGTGTTCGAGTTAGAGATCATGTTGGTTATTATATTTGTGACGATAATGGCAATAGGACATGGTATCCTGATTGTGGCGAAAAACCTATAAAAGGTTGTCAGTTTGTTTCAATTGATCAGGCTTATAGTTTCTACGTAGCTTATGGTAAAAAAGGCGGTTTTGACATTAGGAAAGGTGGACAGTACCAGGCTGCAGGTACGAAAGAGACAACTATAAAATACTTCTATTGCTCAAGAGAAGGGTTACCTTTAAAAGGGAAATCTGTAGAGGAAAATTCAAATGCCAATAACTCTGAAGAAGGTGAATGCAGTAATGGTTCTATTAAGTTTGGCGAGTTTAAGAATAAACAAAAAAAGAGGAAGGCTTCTTTTAGATGTGGCTGTTTAGCCTCACTTACTCTTAAGAAAATTGAAAATGTTTATGAAGTTACTAATTTTGAAGATGGACATAACCATCCTCTCGTAGCAGAAAAGGATATGATTTTATGAAGAATTCTAGGAATATGGGATATACAAAGCAGCATTTTCTTTACCAGGTTTCGAATGCAAATTTTGGTCCTGCAATCGGTTTTAGGTTATTGAAACAGTTGTATGGTGGCTTTGATAGAGTTGGTGTTACAAAGAGTGACTGTAAGAACAATAAGAAGAAAATTAGTGTTTTTATTGGAGACCGAGACGCTCAAATGGCTGTTGAAAAGCTGCTTAGTCGAAAGCTTCATTCGCCTGGCTTTTATGTCAATTATTATAAAGGTGATTCACTTATTCGTTACATCACAGTTATAATCTCTAGTGCATCATATTATTATATTTAGTGCATCACATTATTATTATTATTTTAATTTTTTGTTTTAGGTGATGACGATCGGTTGGTTGGTCTCTTTTGGGCTGATGAAGAAGCTATTAGGGACTACCAAACATTTGGTGATATAGTATCCTTTGATGCGACATTTCATTCTAACAAGTACATTCTGTTCCGTATTCTGAATTTTTGTTTATTTACTGTTTTATTTGTTATTGACTGATATATACTGTTTTTATATGGTATAAAATGTAGGTATCAAATGGTATTTGTTCCTTTTACGGGTATCAACCATCATAACCGTTGTCTTACATTTGCTTCCGGGTTGCTTGCTGATGAGTCTGCCGGAGCGTACATATGGTTACTTAATGAATTCAAAAATGCTTTTGGGAAGGATTCAAATGTTGTTATTACAGATCAAGATCTATCAATGAAGATAGCTATAGAAGAATGCTTCCCGAATTCAAGGCATCGACTGTGTATGTGGCATATTATGCAGAAATTGAGTACGAAGGTATTTCTTTATAGTACTTATGCCTATGATGCAGTAGCTTATATTAGATGATGCAGTTAATTTTTTGTATCCATTCATTCTAAAAAGATTTTTATATTTTGAAAACCATTGATGTATTAATTTTTTTTCAAATTGATGCAATTTTATTTATTACATAAACTGATGCAATAAAATAATTTATATCCATTCCCATTCTTATTATATTAACAATTTTCTGTTTTTTCCAGGTTGGTTCTGATCTGTTTAGTGGGCCTTACTTTAAAAAGCGCATATGCGATATTGTTTGGACCGACCAGATTTCACCTGAAGTATTTGAGAAAGAGTGGGAGAGAATGATAAATGATTTTGATCTTCTTGATAATAAATGGTTAGGTGAAATGTTTGTAATGAGAGAGAGATGGATACCAGCGTATTTGCGTGATGTTCATATGGCAGGGCTAATGCGTACTACTTCAAGATCCGAAAGTGAGAACCATTTTTTTTTGGTAAATGGACCAGCCCCCATCTTTCCCTTGTTGAATTCTTAAGCCACCACGACACTGCTATCGAGTATCAGAGGTACATTGAGCGTAAGAATGACCATGATTCAAGGTATAGATCTCCAGAATTCAAAACAGACCTTCTGATGGAACAAGATGCATCTAACCTATATACAAGAACTATATTCTTTGATGTGCAAGATGAGATGCTTGCTTCTTATAAGTTCTGTATTGCATTGAACGTTGTTCAAAGTGAGAATATGGAAAAATATTCAATTCGTGATTCCCAGTTTGAGAAGAGAGAGCTCGTTGACAATGTTTATCAGGTATCATATTTTACTGCATCACTTTTTTATATCTACTGCATCATAGTTATAAATCTAGTGCATCATAGTTTGTATATATTGCATCATAGTTAAACATCTAGTGCATCATAGGTTTTATTAATTTTTCAAAATTTTTTTGTAGGTTGAATTTTGTAAGTCTGAGATGAAACTTCATTGTAGCTGTAATCGGTACGAGTATTATGGCCTGTTATGTCGCCATGCTTTCTATGTTCTAAGGATGAACAATGTAGAGGAGTTTCCCCGAAACTACTTAGAGAAACGGTGGTTAAAGAACGTGAAACCTTCAAAATTAGCTCTTCCCAGAATCAGTGGTGCATCAGATGCAGTAAGGAATGAAGTTTTGGAATTATATGATATTTTTGAATCCACTGTTGATCGTTTGGTACATGACTTAAGCAAGTTAGATATCTACAAAGAAAAGATGCAAGAGTTATTGAATCAAGCTGTTAGTGATATTCCGACAGTTCCCAAAATGAATGGGAAAGCTGTTATTGGTTCAATGCTTGGTGTTAAAGAGCCTGAAGAAAAAACAATGAACAATCCATTGAAGAGTAAAACTAAAGGAACCGGTGTCTTTTCAAGAATGAAGCCAAGAGTCGAAGTATCTGCTGAAGAACTATCAAAGAGAAGGGCATGTGGAGTATGTGGAGAGAAGGAAGGACACAATTCCAGGACTTGTCAACAGGCGCGACCATCGAAGAAACCAAAGCAACAAGATACAACAAAAAGAGCTGGTTTGAGAGAATCTACGCGCAAAAAATGAATATTTTTTTCTATATTTTTTCTTTTTTTTACGAATAAAAAAATGATTCACTTGTAAACATTCTACATTTTTCCTTTTTTTTACCCATAAAAAACTCATTCAATTGTAAAGAAAGAAAGGTGCATCATACAGTTTTAATGGAAGATTGGCTTAGTTTTCTCAACATGATATTATTTTTTTAGTGTATCAGTATGAATGATCTCCGTGATGCAGTAACAGATAAATATTGATGTAGTAATTATATTGAACTGTGATGCAGTTACAAGTATATATTGATGCAGTAATTATAATGAACTGTAATGCAGTGACAATTATATATTGATGCAATAATTATAAAACAGAAACCATAAACAAAAGTAATAACAAACACTGATCATTAAGCTCTTAATTTTGTTCAACCATTAACCATATGTAACCATAGAAACATTGTCTAAATTTCAAAGTACAATTCAAACACTGATCACTAACCAAATATAACCATAGAAACATCGTCTAAAATATATCTAAAAGATTTCAGTTTTTAAGTAATCCCAACGCTAACTTCCCAACACTGATCTATTCAAGAGTCTTGATTAGAGTGTCGTTAAACATCTTCATCAAGTTTGCATCAACATGAGTTAAGATCTTTGACTTCTTTCCTTGTATCTTGCAAAAAGCTTCTGCATCTTTCATTAATTTTTTCTTTTGGTCATTAAGATCTTTTAGTAAAATCTTTGCCAGGTACTTTCCACGAAGCATCTTTATTTGTTGTTTCAGATGTACCCCTTCATCTTGTAGTTCAAACAAAAATACACCTTCCCCGACATAGATTTCCATGTGCCTCATGACAAAGATTCCGCAGTCAGCAGCATTGTAAGTTGTCTTCCACTTTAATGGCACCATTTTTGGGATCGACAACCATATCTCAACAATCTTTGGATGCTTTATCTTTTCAAGGTAATTGACAAATGTATCAATCTGTGAATAATAATAAGATTTTGTTAAATTAATTTTATTTTTTTATAACCCTGTGATGCACTAGATATTGAACTTAGATGTACTAGAAGTTTAACTGTTTGCATATTTGTTAAAACTTATAAAATATGATGTACTAGATTTTTAACTTTGATGTTGAACTTAGATGTACTAAATTTTTAACTGTTTGCATATTTGTAAACTTTTTACTGCATCATAGTGTTATATGTACTAAATATAACACTATGATGCAGTAAAAAGTTTACAATGTAGTAAATATGACAAAAGTTTTTACTGCATCATAGTGTTATATGTACTAAATATGACAAAAGTTTAACTTGTATGCACTAAATATAACACTATAATGCAGTAAAAAGTTTACAATGTAGTAAATATTTCATTTTTATGCAGTAAAAAACATTCTTTTTATGTTTAGGTATACTTACCAGAGCTTGTGCATACTTCCCATATCGAACTGAGATATCATCAATGCCATTGTCCACGTTGTGAAGTATGTCGATATTACCATTCTTCATATTAAAGCATATGAGATAGTAATGATTCGACCCACTTTCAGTGATCTTAATGCAAGGAAAGAAGATCTGCAGACATTTTTACGCTTAATCATCATTGGAATTAATTATAAAAATCAAATTATTGGAACTCATAATAATAAATCAATTTTTTTTACTTACCAAACCAACATCATTCATGTCTTTCACTCCTGAATTTTTCAAAACACAGTTAAAATTATCTTCAAATGTTTTTCTTCTTTTCTCCAATTCCTTTCCTTCTTCAAAATCCACCATACGATGCGGCTGTTTTTGTAAATAAGAAACGTTTTATAAGCATAAATATGTTACATCTTAATTTTATCTATATTATATAGTTGAATTACGCACCAGCATTAACGTAGTACAATAAACATTTCTCTTTTGTGAAATGTCATCTCGGAATTGCTCCTCATAGTTTAGTATTTTGCTCCATACATCTATCACAGGTGCAGCAAGCCAGCAACTTCAACTTCAGGGTATAGGCTTAAGAAAAAGACACCCTCTATTTGCAATCCATTCGATTCGAATACAATATCACTGCACATTTAAGATTCAGTAAAATTTTAGTATTGGTGCAGTGTAATATATATTATAATGCAGTAAGATAAAAAAACAGATGCAATGACATATAACCATTGATGCAGTATCTTATGAGTAGTGATGCAGTAACATATTACCTTTTAGGACAGCTGTCACTCCACATGTACTCAACTAGTTTCATATCTGCTTCATTCCATTTTTTAAAGATGTGTACTTTCCTATCATAGTATGGCGACTTCATAGCATTATAGCTTTACTATACGCTTTTCCTTCAATATATCATCCTCTTTATCCTCTACCACAGCTTTCGCGCCTCTCTTTTGGACTCTTTTAGGTTTTTGTGTATTCTCTTGAACTATTTTAGGCTCTGCTTTTTTCGATGGAGCTTTTTGATGTTTGACCATTTGCTTTTTTGTTTCTTCCTTTTTACCCCTTCCCTTTTTTTTCGGTTCCTCATTGGTTGCTACCTTTTTTGCCCATTTAACCGGTTACTTTTTGGTTGCTGCAGCAACTTCTTTTTCCTTTTATATATTCTCAAATGGAATATAATTTATAGGTGCAACAGAACTCACCGGAATCGCATTAATCACATGAACAGCTGATTCTTTTGCCGCATCAACAATTTTCTTTTTGGCTTCATTTGATTTATCATCCTTCTCAACGTCATACTTTACAGAACTGTTTCTTTTTAGCTTTATCTTGGTACTATGGTATGGCAGAGTTGCAATTGCAGCTTTTGTTGCAGTGGCACTTGGTGCATGAGAAGTGGCACTTGGTGCATCAGCAGCATTGGCACTTGGTGCATCAGCGTTTGAACTTGGTGCATCAGGAATGGCACTTGGTGCATCAACATTAGCACTTGGTTCATCAGGAATGGCACTTGGTGCATCAGCATTAGCACTTGGTTCATCAGGAATGGCACTTGGTGCATCAGCAGCTAACTCTTTTGCTTCATCTGTTATACCGGTTGACAGAAATGGCAGTTTTACTATTTGGTCAACCATCTCAGTTTCATTCAAACTTTCTTTGTCTTTAATTGCCCAACTTAGCTGAGATAGTGTAACATCTTCATCATCCAGTTTTCTTCTTTTTTTATTACTTGAAAATGTATTTTTCTTGAGATTCGATTCCTGAGATTTGGGCAAATGTACAATATCTTCAAGGTCATCAAACTGCATCTCTTGTGATTGATTCTCATTCTCATTTGTTGATTGAGATAAGCCTTGACTTGAATTTAAATCAATATCAAATGGAACTATAGCATTGTATTTTGTTGCAACTAAATCTTGTCCCAAAACTTCAGGGTTGGCCCAAATATATCATCCTTCTTTTCCTTATTACTCACTTTTTCCAGAAAATATTTCATATCAATCAAATCATGATTTTCATTCAAAGCTGTCTTCTTGTTTCGTGATTCATTCAAATCATCTTTAATCCCATCTTTATTTATGCCTTTGTCCCCAGCGATATCATCATTTCCACCATCTTCTTTATTCTGATAACCCATTTGTTCATTCTGATTTTTTGCATCATCAACATTCTCCCAACCATTTCCATCATTTTCATCAACATTTGTTGCATCAGCACCATTTTTATGACCATCTTCATTATAAGATTCAGCAAACAAATCCTTCCCAATTTCAACCAGTTTTTTTAACTCTTCATCCTCAGGGTTTATTCTCGAAGCTATCATCAACTTGTAATCAGTATCCAGCATCAACTGATTACACAACTCCATATTGTCTCTTATAATTCCCTTCATTTCCTAAACATTTAAAAGAAACAAAATTAGCTTACTGCATTACAATGTTTTTATTATTGCAACATATTTTATAAGATTAAATGTACTGCATCAAAGTTAAAAATCTAGTACATCTAAGTTCAAAATCTAGTGCATCACAGTTAAACTTCTAGTACATCTAAGTTCAAAATCTAGTGCATTACAGTTAAACTTCTAGTACATCTAAGTTCAATATCTAGTGCATCACAGAGTATAATACTTTTTAATTAATAATACCTCAAAAGATTTTGATCTGAACTCTTTGCTTGCTTCTTCCATATCAATTGTTCCATATAGTCCATATTTAAGATCAATTTTTGAAGTCTGTAGTTGATATGCAAGGTTTCCTTCTTCGTCCCCTGTTAGTACATAAACATAAAGTTTTTCAAAAAGTTTCTCTTTTTAAAAATATATAATATTTTTATATATTATACCTTCTACACTCTTCTTTTGTTTTTTACCCAATTTCTTCTTTTTCATTGGTCCTTCAATCATTTTCATCGGTGGTTCAATCACCTCAACACCTTCCGCAATTGGTAGACATCCAAAACCCAATGCGAGTTCTTCTTTTTGCCTTTCAAACAAAAGTTTTGAACTCCACGCCTTGAACGCTGGTACTGTTTTCTCCACTTTGACAGTCTCAGATGTCGTTGAATTAACATATATGATCTGCAACAAATAAATTTGTATTAAAATATAATCTTAATTTTTATTGTATGTGAGTGAATATTAGTGCATCAAATATCTATATATACTACATCATACTTTTTCTAGTGCATCACATATCTATATGTACTCTCTTATCATATTATTAGTGCATCACATATTATTAGTGCATCACATATCTATATATACTCTCTTATCATATTATTTTGAATCAGACAATCATATTTTTTATATCTAATGCATCCCTGTTTCAAATGGTACTGCATCACATATATATATACTGCATCATACTATTTATTATTAGTGCATCACATATCTATATATACTGCATCATACTTTTTCTAGTTAGTGCATCACAATGTAAGAAAAGATAGAAAACTTACAACAAGCAAAAGTAATGGTCCACTGAAAATTTTGTATGGCTGATATCCGGAACACTCCTTGACCATACACTCTACAACGTACGAGCACTAATCCATATGAGACACGTTATCAGTATTAGAGAGAATTGGTATAATTCTCTCATTTACCTCCCCATCTTTGTTTCCTTGGCCAAATATGGAGAAGAACAGTACAAGGAAAGCAACCCGAAACTCCTAATCCACTTCAGTTACACTGCACAAATGTTCCTCCAACTTCGATATATAATTTTTTTTAACAACAATACTTTCCATTATTTCTCTCCATTTTGCAGTAGTCTCCTCATAAAGATTTTTCTCTGCAAGCGCTTCAACTTTCATATCACCCATTGGGATTCCTAGCATATCCCTAACCAATTCTCGAGTAATTTTTATTTTTCTTCCATCATTCATTGTAATCGAGCAGGTTTCTGAATCGAAATTTCTAACCACCCACAACCCTAATTCAGATGGTATAGAATAAAAATTGAAGTTATTATGAAACTCGCCAAATCCCATCTTTCTTAATTCATCCACCCGTTGACTTCTTAAATTCTCCAGAACCTTCTTCAGATTTCTCGGTGACATTCTTATTTTGATAGATTTGGGTTCGTTAATTCTAACTTCCTGTATTAAACCTTCGTCTTCACATTTAACTTTTTTCCTTTTTAACTTTCTTCTTTCTTACAAGAGCCATTTTTGAATATGAGTTTTCAAAATCTGATTCAGAATCCATCTCTATTGCATGTATTTTACCCTTTCTTTTCTTTTCACTTGTACTGCATTCAGTAACAGAAATGGTTTTCTTCTTCTTCAATTTTGGTGCAGAATATTTAACAATCTTTCCGGCTGCATTTTTCTTCTTTTTTGCAGCATGTTCAAAAACAAGACTATGAAGTAATTCATTCCATTTTTCTTTAGCAGCCTCTTTAAAAGCTGCTATTTTATCTAAATCTTCTTCGTCTGATTCTTTGTCATCTGTTTCATAATAACCAATTGAAACTCAGTTCAATTTCTAATACATCAATGAAACCATCATCAAACTTAAAAATAACTTTTGCACATTATATAATCTATATTTACCCTAATTTATCCTCATACGCTGTAAAATAAAAGGTACTGCAACTCAGTTAATCAACTAATACATCATATAAATTAACTTTTGCACATCATATAAGGCGCAAATCAAAATAGCAATGCATCACAGTTAAGCCTCTAATACATCATATAAATTAAATGCTACTGCAACTCAGTTAAACCGCTAGTACAACATATAAACCATCAACCACACAAAATCTTTTTCACACATCACATAAGCTACATTTTCCCTAACTTATCCACACACGTCGCAAATCAAATAGCAATGCATCTCAGTTAAGCCTCTAATACATCATATAAGGCATCAAGCTTTTTAAATCTCTTTCGTACATCACATAAGCTACGTTTACCCTAACTTATCCACACACGTCGCAAATCAAATAGCAGTGCATATCAGTTTAGCTTCTAATACATCATATAAGGCATCAAACTTTTTAAATCTCTTTCGCACATCACATAAGCTACATTTTCCCTAACTTATCCACACACGCCGCAAATCAAATATCAGTGCATCTCAGTTAATTCTCTAATACATCATATAAGGCATCAAACTTTTAAAATCTTTTTCGTACATCACATAAGATATATTTACCCTAACTTATCCACATACGCCGCAAATCAAATAGCAGTGCATCTCAGTTAGGACTCTAATACATCATATAAGACATCAAACTTTTAAAATCTTTTTCACACATCACATAAGCTACATTTTCCCTAACTTATCCACACACGTCGCAAATCAAGTAGCAATGCATCTCAGTTAAGCCTCTAATACATCATATAAGACATCAAGCTTTTTAAATCTCTTTCGTACATCACATAAGGTACGTTTACCCTAACTTATCCACACACGTCGCAAATCAAATAGCAGTGCATCTCAGTTAAGCATCTAATACATCATATAAGGCATCAAACTTTTAAAATCTTTTCCGTACATCACATAAGATAGATTTACCCTAACTTATCCACACACGCTGCAAATCAAATAACAGTGCATCTCAGTTAGGAGTCTAATACATCATATAAGACATCAAACTTTTAAAATCTTTTTCACACATCACATAAGCTACATTTTCCCTAACTTATCCACACACGTTGCAAATCAAGTAGCAATGCATCTCAGTTAAGACTCTAATACATCATATAAGGCATCAAGCTTTTTAAATCTCTTTCGTACATCACATAAGCTACGTTTACCCTAACTTATCCACACACGTCGCAAATCAAATAGCAGTTCATCTCAGTTAAGCATCTAATACATCATATAAGACATCAAATTTTTAAAATCTTTTTTGTACATCACATAAGCTACATTTTCCCCAACTTATCCACACACATCGCAAATCAAATAGCAGTGCATCTCAGTTAAGCCTCTAATACATCATATAAGGCATCAAACTTTTTAAATCTCTTTCGTACATCACATAAGCTACATTTACCCTAACTAATCCACACATGCCGCAAATCAAATAGCAGTGCATCTCAGTTAGGCCTCTAATACATCATATAAGGCATCAAGCTTTTTAAATCTCTTTCGTACATCACATAAGCTACATTTACCCTAACTTATCCACACATGCCGCAAATCAAATAGCAGTGCATCTCAGTTAGGCCTCTAATACATCATATAAGGCATCAAGTTTTTTAAATCTCTTTCGTGCATCACATAAGCTACGTTTACCCTAACTTATCCACACATGCCGCAAATCAAATAGCAGTGCATCTCAGTTAAGCCTCTAATACATCATATAATACATCAAGCTTTTTAAATCTCTTTCGTACATCACATAAGGTACGTTTACCCTAACTTATCCACATATGCCGCAAATCAAATAGCAATGCATCTCAGTTAAGCCTCTAATACATCATATAAGACATCAAACTTTTAAAAATTTTTTCGCACATCACATAAGCTACGTTTACCCTAACTTATCAACACACCCGCAAATCTAATAGCAGTGCATCTCAGTTTAGCTTCTAATACATCATATAAGGCATCAAACTTTTTAAATCTCTTTCGCACATCATATAAGCTACATTTTCCCTAAATTATCCACACACGCCGCAAATCAAATATCAGTGCATCTGAGTTAATCCTCTAATACATCATATAAGCTATCAACCATACAAAATATCTTTCGCACATCTCATAATCGATATATATTCTGACTTAGCCTAAATCATACATATCAACATACATGCTAGTGTATTAAACTTCATTTTCTAGTACATCACGACTCATGAGTACTAGAAAATGAAGTTTAGTACATCAAGCTACCTTTATACTACATTAACCTAAACACACTGTAAATATATCTCTACTGCATCTTAATACAACTTCTAGTGCATCACATAAACAGTCAAGCATTCAACTTCTAACACGCAGGAAAATAAATGATACTGCATCACAAATAAACTACTAATACATCATATAAGGCATGAAACATACAAAATCACTTCACACATCTAATAAACTTTATTTACCCTAACTTATTTCAAAATCTGCATCACAAAAAAACTACTAATACATCATATAAGGCATGAAACATACAAAATCACTTCGCACATCTCATAAACTTTATTTACCCTAACTTATTTCAAAATAAATGCTACTGCATCACATATAAACTACTAATACATCATATAAGGCATGAAACATACAAAATCACTTCGCACATCTAATAAACTTTATTTACCCTAACTTATTTCAAAATAAATTCTACTGCATCACAAATAACTTTTACCTGATGGTTCTGCGATCAATTTTTTCGATTCCGCTTGTTTTCTAACTTTTTTTCTTTTTTCTGCTTCAACATTCATCTTTAAACTCTTTTTTTTGCTAAATTCATAAAAAAAATGAACTATTAGTAATTATAATAACAAATCGATGCAGTAAATAATGATGTATTTTTATAAAAAAACTTACGAGGTAATGATTTTTCTGGTAGATTCGTACTCGCCATTCATAAATCAATCGATGCACTAAATTTTGATTGATCGGAATGAAATAGAGATGATTTTTAGGGTTTTTAGATAGAGAATAGAGACGAGAGAGAGAAAGAAATGATCGGAATGGGGAGAAAAAGAGAGAGAGTGAATAATTTCAGAGTTAGGTGTAATTTTAAGTTGATGCATTATTGCCCCTCAAGTTTGTAATATTTACAAAAATGCCACTCCGCTTTTATAAACTTGTAATTTAAATCCAATGGTTGAGATCACTTCCTACACTTTTTATTATAACACCCTTTTTATAATAACCCCACCTTATATATATATATATATATATATATATATATATATATATATATATATATATATATATAACTTAACTACTTATAATAGAGAAATGGTCAAAGTGAAATTGTGGAAAACTTAACTTTTGGTCAATCCCGATTTTACCCTTGTGTGTTGCCTTGTGAATTATGTGACCGAATTGGAAAGGTTTGAATCATATTGATGGAAACAATTCATATTGATGGCAACAATTCATATTTATTAATCAAATCTTATGTACAACTCAATAGCTAACACAAAAAGTTTGTAAAATTCAAAGAAAAGTTCAAAACCGAACAAGTATTAAACATTTTAATCACATACAAATATACAATCTTAAATGTCTATCAAGCATCAGGATATAAAAACTTTGTTATCTTAGTTCAATTAAAAGATAATTATTACTTAGTTATACATTTTTTTGTGGCAGAATTTTTGAAACATAACATCTTTTAAAATTTTTTCAATTCAACTGATAGATGCAATATGGCCATTACACAAAAAAAATAGAATTTTCTTCTTGCAAGTACGGACATGATATTCTACATAAGTATGTCCCAAACAAAGAGTCAAAGACCAACAGAAAGATGTCGTTTGTGTTTGTTTTGGACGATTTTGTCACTCTTCGCCCTTTGTATATACTACTTATAAACGAAAAATAGTTAAATTAAAAAAGTTGAGTTGTTGAAAAGTCATATAAGAGATAAAAATAATGTAATTAATCCTCTTATTAAAACACTTTATTACTTAAAAGTACAATGATTTATTCATATTATACAACCAATTAAAAACATATATAGCAAATTAAATACAACCAATTAAAACACCACTTACTAAAAAGTACAATAAAATTTTTATAATATACAATTTAAATAAGCTACAACATAATACATATGAAATAATTAAACACACTAATTAATGTTATTTTTAAACACCCTAATACGAAAAGTACATGTTATTATACACATTATATAAATTAATAAAATACACAAAGCTTCATACAACCTAACAAGTTGATGATACATATAGTTTAACTGGACGGGATCAACGAGTTCAACCGGGAACCGGTGTCACCACTGGTTCGGCTACCAATAAAAACCATCCGAAAACAAACCAGAGAGGACCCGTTGAAACCGATACAAACTGGTGAATCAGGCCTCATCGAGATCTATTTCTCCGGTTAATCGTTAGGGGGTACCCGAAGAAAAAACTGAAAAGTGAAAAGTCGAAACTATAAACGGAAATGTTGAAAACATATATTTCAAAAGGAAACTATTAACACAAATCACAAACCGGGTTGACCCGGGACGCTTCAAACCCGGCGGGTTGACTCGGTTTAATTTGACCCGTTTTCAAACCAACCTAGCAAGTTAACCCAGTTTAAATCGACCCATTTTTCAACCGGAACGGTTCAACCGGTTGAACCACCCGGGTCGAACCGGGTTTCAAACATTATGTTTAATTCCCAAATCTTCAAACTTTTATTATTTTTCGTTTATAACGTATAAACCTTTTTTTATCAATAAACTATCTATCACTATAAAAATATTATATTTATACTAACAAAAATTTTGAACTACTTCTATGTAAGTTAGTATATATATATATATATATATATATATATATATATATATATATATATATATATATATATATATATATATATATATATATATATATATAATTGAGATCAAATAAGAACTTTTTTAAAGTTGTAAAAATGAGAACAAAAAAAAATCTCACAAATGACACTTAACTTAAAAGAAAATAAAAACATAATTAATTACAACTAAATTGTTAAAGATTTGATGGATTTTCTTATGAAAATTGACGTAAACTAAGTGATATACTTTGATTCAATGTGTAATGTGTATCAAGTTTAGTATTATGTATCAAGTTTTTAGTGGTTGTTGTGTATAAGGTGTATCAATTTATGTATAAGAAATTAGTTTTTTGAGATTTTAATATATATGTATCAAAAATTTAATTGTGTATCAATAATCCGTTTCTCATGTATGAGTTGGTTATTAGTCGATTTAATGTTAATTTGTATTAATATATAATATTTTGGTGCATCTTTGCTAAAATGGTTATGTATCAATGTTTTAATGGTATTTTAGAATAGTTCTCATTTTTACAACTTTAAGAAAGTTCTCACATTAACCTTCCCCTATATATATATATATATATATATATATATATATATATATATATATATATATATATATGTGTGTGTGTGTGTGTGTGTGTGTGTGTGTGTGAATTCAACTTTTGGTTCATCTCGGTTTACATTTTGCCAAAACTATATGTACACCGAAAATCGAATATTTAGTTCGATTCGATTCGATTTTGACAAATTCGATTCAAATACAAATTTCGGTTTTTGGTCATGCAAGTATTAGCCGATTTGTGATCACCCTGCATCTTATTTCTATATTTGGGCCAAATCAACACCTGGGCTCTGTTCAATTAAAGTTGGGCCTAATAGTAGATGTGTCATATCTAGTCTTCAACACCTGGGCCAAATCAACACCTGGGCTCGGTTCAATTAAAGTTGGGCCTAATAGTAGATGTGTCATATCTAGTCTTCAACAATCTCCCAACTTTATAAAAAGCAATCTTACCATTTTTCTCTATGAACTTTTTCCTAATCACTTGGATTATTTTTACTTGTATGGATAAAAAAAATTGTTACTTCTATACGTATATTTATAAGGGTGGCTCATCAGGTTTGTAAAATTCTAGGAAAAGCATGGACATCTTTACATACTCTGAAGGAACCAGAAAAATAGCTTGTGGGGGGTAAAATTTTCTTTTTTGACAATAGCAACAAACTACGGAAGAAAAGCTATGATCGAAATAATAAATCGAGTATTGTTAGTTAGATATAAATGATTTATAAGGTTTTAAAGTGTTGAATGTTGGGTTTTAGTAAGTGGGTAGGGGCAATTTGATTTTTGAGTGGGGGCACTTTCGAAAAAAGGTCAAACGTAAAAACTATTTACACTAAAATCTCAACTTTTTCGACGAGCCATGAGGGGCATCGGCCCCCATAGTATAACTATGGATCCGTCCCTACATACTCCACGTAAACTATAGAAATCGTGGACCTTTTCCGTACTCATGAGAGACGTAACATGTAGATCATAAAACTCGTCTACCAAAAATTAAAAGATAATATTGGATTAATTGTTACGCATATATTGTTAGTGGCGAACTGGCGGACTCAATACTAGGAGTGATCAGATTAATAATTTTTTTCTACGTTAACACGATGAACTAACAAAATAATACCATACCATTGTCACAACACCAAACTAAGGGCGCTTAAAATTGCATTTTCATTCTCTCCCTTTTCTCTCTCACCATAACCGTTTTCCCGCCATTTCTCGCCACTAAAATAGCTAGAAATCCTCCTTTTCTTCATCAATTACTGATTCATTTTCACCCTAGTTTTCATATTTTGATTCAGAATTTCATTACGATCTGATTGGTACTTTCTATTTCCATTTTGCCCAAATTTTACTGAAACCCTAATTTTGCAATTCATCATAATTGAGCTTAGTGGAATACGAATTTCATCAATTAAGGTGTATTTTAGATTTAGTATTCTATTAGTATTGCAAAATGTCAAATAGTAGACCTAAACGAAAAACTAAAAGATCAGCGAGATACGAGGATTATGTTAGTGATAGTATTACAGGTAAAACTAATAAGAATAGTAGTGATAGTAGTGGAGCAATTGGTGGGGAAAATGTGTCAGGCAATGGTGATGTTCAGGAGACTATGGGAAGTGAGAGTATGGGAAATGGTGATAATGATTTTTTTAGTGGTCAAGTTGTGAATATTGTAAGTAAAGATGGTGAAACTGGTGGTGATAATCAAGGGCGTGTTGTTGTTAGTAAAGAGGAGGAGCTGACAGTTAGTGTTAAGATTGGTGAAACAGGTGTAGTGGAAAATGTTGAGGCTAAGAATGGTGATAGTAAGTCAGGAGTTGAGGAAGAAGGTATAGTTGATATGCAAGCTGAGGTGGTAGCTAATTCGTTCAGTTATAGTGTATAGATTTCTCCAAGGTATTCAAAAGAAATATGAATAACCCGAGGTCGTAGTCCGTGTGAAGGTGTGAATGGAATAGTGATAAACGTGTCGTGAAATCGTGTAGTGAAATGGGATAAAATAGATATGATGAGATTTATACTAATTGTGATTAAATAAAAGCACAAATTAACAATTAAGCAAGTAAATCTAATTACCAAATAACACGTAAGCTAAAATGTAACGTAAAACTAAAAACACGAGATAAACGGGAAATAACGTAACTAAAAAGGCAAACTAAAGGGGAAAGGCACCTAAAATTCTAAAATTACTTTCTAAAAGTCCTATATGCTTAAAAAAATAAGGAAATATATATATATATATATATATATATATATATATATATATATATATATATATATATATATATATATATATATATATATATTGGCTTTTTATTTATTTATTATGAATCAAAAACTAATTAAAAAGGGAAAATAAAAGAAAAATAGAAAATCAACTTAGAAAATTATCAAAAACTAAAGAAGACTATTTTATGAAATAGAAAATGAAATGGAAAAAGAAAATTTGGAAATTATTGAAAATTTAACTAAAAACGCAAAGTCACGGGAAATCCCGAGCCTTTTTTACAATTTTAAGAAATTTAAGTTCAAATCCTAATTTTTTAATTTTCCTAGATAAAACTAATTAAAAGAAGACTACAGAAAAAAGGTTGACATTTTTTTTTGGTTATTTTTGATTTTTTTATGAATTAATTACTATTAGAAAGAGATTAAATTGAGAAAAGTGCTAAATGAAAAGGAAGAAATCCCAAAAATTATCAGAAAGTCTAAAATGCTATAGAGAACTTAGGAAAATTAAGAAAAGTGAAAAGCTAATATGGATTAAGCTGGAGAAGGGCTTATCAGTGAATCAAGGCTTAAAGGGATCGAGTGGTTAAGTATTAAAGGGTGCAAGGGTCTAATGAAATAAGTCCCAAGGGCAGATAGTAGGAGTGTGTGGGGGTGAGCTGGGTGGCTCGAGTTCGAATCCCAACAATGACTTTTTGTAAAACTATTTTTTTTTAATTTTCTTTTTTCAAAACTTTAAAATAACTAATGATAAGCAACTTTTGTGAAAAACTTTTTGCTAAAAAGATGAAATAAGCTCAGAAACAGCAACTAAACCTACAAGTTAACACTATAAAGTTAAAATGAAAAACTAATGGACTAGCAGCCTACTCTAATGATGCAAAAGCTAAACCACAAGTGTGCAAAAGCTAAAAGCTACTAGTACTTATACCTAAAAAGCTGAATTGATTAACTAAATAAGCCAACACTAGCTGTGACACCTCAAAATAAGCTAAACTTATACTGATTCCTACTCAGTGTATGCTGAGCTCTTGGTTTAAAATTGCGCGCATCGTTGCGCTCGCATCGCGCATCAGAGTGATGAGTTTGAAAAAACGCAACGCAAAACCTGATGTGAGGTTGTTCCCAGATGCGGCCTAATGCGAACACATCACATCGCAACAGTGCATTGCTCGCATCGGACGCATCACTTCACAACAGTTTTAGTTTTGACTTTTATAGTTTAAGTTGAATTTGTCTCTGGTAAAACCATTAAGTTGATATATTTGATGTTATAGCATTAAGTAGTATAATCATGCACGTGACTTATTCCATACTTAATCATTTACTTATAAAGTAATTTAAATAGAAATATTTTTTATTTATTACATAGCGTCGCGCGTCCATGATGTGCTCGCAACCGCATCATGCATCACGCATCGGTCTTTTGGACCTCGAGCGCAATGGATCGCCGCACGCAATTTAAAACCAAGGCTGAGCTAAAAAGGCAACAAAGGGAGGCAGAATAAGCTAAGGAAATAAGCACTTAAGTACAAACTAAGCTTAACTCTATCAAACCAGTATTATGAAATATCCAAAATGCCAATAATTAAACAATAAGCTCAAGTAACAAATGAATTAAGGACTTATGAAGTTGACCAATTTTTGAACAAGTCCTCTGGTGCAGGGGATGATTGCTGAAAAAGGTAAGTTGTAAGCTAATGCAAAGCTATGATAAAAAATTCTAAAAATTATAAGAAAAATGTATTTGAAAACAATCTCCCAGAATCCTAGGGAATTTAGATGAAAAACAAGTAAATGAAAATTCAAAAACAAAATGGATTTGAAAATATTTTTGGATTTTTGACTTTTTATGTGTATGCAAGAGTTTGACTAAAATGAGATTAGATCTGTTCTAAATGATTGTAAATGAAGTTTCAATATAATATATGAATGATTTATGCTAAATGAACTAAGTATGCAGCTAATTAAGTGATTATGCAACTTATAAATCCAACAGTGTATGCAGAAGTGATTAACTAAGTGAATTTTCACTTTTTATGCAATGAACTATGAATTTTATGTTATTTCTATACTATATTTACCTACTGTGAGTTATAGAAACTGAATGCAACAGTCAAAACAAACTCAAACACTGAAAACTAAGCTGATCCAAAGATTCTTTATCCAAACTGTTTAGAAATTTTATTGAAGCAACTATGAGTTTTAACAAACTAAACCACCAAATAAGCTCAAAATATGATTCAACAAGCTGAATTAAGCACAGAAACTCAGATCTTAAACAACAAATCACCTCAAGTATCCAATATGCAATATATGACAGATTGTGAAGAAATTATAAGCTAAATGAATCAAATCTACAATAACATGATTAAATCTAGTTTATAAGCTACAATATGACTAAATTAAACAAATGAAACAGTAAACAAGTATTAATAACAGATCTATACTATATTAAAACAGAAATGCAAATTACGCTAAGAATATGTAAAATATGGAACTCACTTTACAACCTCAACTGAACAGAGGTGTCATTTGGATTTAGCTTATCTTTTAGATAAGCTCAATAACAAGTACTAAAGGACTCAAAGTCGTCATTGTCTTCTGAATAAGCATGATGGCTTGACAGTTGACTTTTGTTGACTTTGATGAGAATAAGAAATTGAATCTGAATTACTATCTAATAAGCTCACAGAAACTACCAACAGCTAATATGAGCTTATATGAACTAAGAAAAAGCTATTGAAGCTGATATTTAAGTAACAGCAAACATATTTTTGGTATTTTGTTTTGTTTTCTGATTTTTTTATGTTTTTGGTATAAGATAAAAAATAATAAGAAGTGACTGATTATAAAAACTAATAAGTAATAAGAGAAGCTAAGTACTTAATAAACAAGCTTAAACAAACAATATTAAGTAAATTTGAAGAATAAAGTAAATAAGTAAATTGAATTATTCTAAAATTTCATTAACTAAAAAGTGAATTACAACTTGAAAACTTGAGATTACAATTGAATGTGCAATCCATGTACAATTAGATGCTTGTGATTGGTTCCTTATAACTGAATAAGCCAACACTAGCTGTGACACCTCAAAATAAGCTAAACTTATACTGATCCGTTTGGTGGGTATGTATTGTTGGGCCTGGTTTGTTGGGTTGATTTGTGTTATGGATTAATAAGGATCCGTTTGGTGTAGATTGTAACGTTTTTAAGCTTAAAAATTCCAAGGACTATTTTTGTAATTTCTGAAATTCAAAGGACTGATTCTGCCAAGTCTTCAAAACTGATCCAAGGGCCATATTTGTCAATCTTTGATTCTTGGAGGGTTGACTTTGACTTTTCTTCAAGAATATCTTCAAAGGACTAAATCTAACAACTTGATAAAACTTGGAGGACCATTCTTGTCATTTTCTTCAAACTTCAACCAAGGGTCATTTTGATTATTCTTTGAATCTTCAAGGACTTAATTTGATATTTTGAGCTTTCTTTGACTATTATGCTTCCCCGGCTCCGGCTTTTGACACATTTCCAAATCTCGTGCTCGTTTTTGTCTTTTTAGCTTGATTTATGTCCATATTTCAAATATCCGTACTTGCACAATCATAAACACAAAAACACAATATCTTTGGTATATTTGGTTAGTTTTTGGTCATTTTTTGTCTTAATTTGGTAAATAAAGGGTGTGTAAATCAGCACACACACCAGTAGCTAGTGAAGTTGATACATGCAAAGGTATAGAGAATAATAGTAAGATTGATGAGGCTAAGATGGATAATGGCACAATGGAAAACAAGTCTTATGCTAGAGACACTTATGATCTAAAACTTAATATATCTAGAAAATTGTTTGAAGTTCCAACTGAGGTGGATGAAAATGGCTATGAATATGTTGTATTTGATGAAAAAATGATTGATGAGGGATGTAAAAAGTGGAAATTGACATTATGTGGATACTTTGTTGGGCATTATATGACTGTAAAT
Organism: Artemisia argyi; assembly: GCA_030686995.1. Classification (NCBI taxonomy): domain Eukaryota; kingdom Viridiplantae; phylum Streptophyta; class Magnoliopsida; order Asterales; family Asteraceae; genus Artemisia; species Artemisia argyi. The sequence goes on from CM060708.1 coordinate 159,539,220, forward strand.
GAATTGAGGTATCATTTGAGAAGGATGTGGGGTAGGAAGGGTTTTAAGGATATTGTTGATGTGAATTGATAAGGCGAAAAGTGTACCGCTTTTAAGGGGTCATTTAAGCCCGAATTCATAATTATATGATCAATTACTGCCCTAAATCATTCCTTTTGTCATTTTAGGTACTTTTGAGAAGAAATCTGGAAAAGGAAGCATTTTGGACGTTTTTGGAGCATAAAAGTGAAGAAAACGGCAAAGTTTCAAAATCCTTGCTGGGAACAGTACATGACGACGTCAAGACTTCACACATGACGGCGTCAAGCTTGGCAAAAGAGGTGGAAGTGGAAAATACACGTGACGCCCTAGAACATTTTTAGTGTAATTGACCTGACGGCGTCACCAAGGCCGTCAGGGTCATCTTGTAAGTGACGGCCCAGAGCAATATTTCTACATGACAGCGTCAAGACTGGATCTAGGCAATACGACCCTTAATTTGGCGGCGAGTTGACGGCGTCAGAAGCTACAACGTGACGCCGTCAGGATGTATTCTCTATATATATTTTTCCAATTTTTCATTCATTATGGGTGGAACATTAGGAGAACTTTGGAGAGCTTAAACCCTAGACGAATTTTCTGTAAAAACAAGGGTTTCAACCCTTGTTCCATCCATGCTTAATTGAAGATAAGTTTTCCAATAATCATACGATATGTCTATGTGTTGTGTGATTCTATCTTATGTTTGTCTTTCTTTTAACATGTTAGGCTAGGTTTTTATTGTGTTTGCTTAGATGTAGTGAAACCTAGATGTTGATTATTGGTTGATGGTTTGTTTATAATTGTTGTGGATAATTGTATTCGATGTTAAGTTTAAGAAAACTGGCAGACTTCCATTAGTAACTTGCTTGAACGTCTTAAGAAACATGATCGGAGGTGTACTACGATTTTTGGTTGTATTTAATGCATAAGTGAATTCTAATGATCCTATGTTAGGAGCTTTTAGTCGGCTCGACATAGGAGTGAAGTAGGAGCTTATAGAGTTAGGGAATATTGTACACGGCCCTACGACTAGTTGATGCGTGGGAATCGCACCTTGCTTTACCTCTCGAGGGATCTCGCGAGGCTTACAACCCCCACCAGGCAGTGTACCTGATCGTTGTAGTATAGTATAGTGACAAGTACCGGGGGATTGATCGTTCAGCTTAGGAATAGTGTCGCTAGGATTAGAAAACCTAATTAATAGTTCTAGAGGTGAGAGATGATTATTTTTGTATTTTTATATTTTTATATTTTTATGAAAGCAATTAAAATCTCGGGTTTTGAAGGAGTGGGCGGAATTAGTTGCTAATCAACTAACCCAAAACTAAGATGCAATCAAAATAAAATAATAAAAAATGAAAACAAACTAATTAAACTAAGGTTGTGAGCAGTAATTGGAGAAATTGTGTTTACTTAGACTTCATTACTCCCTAGATATCTTTTACATGTTAATTACTTGTTACACTTGTATGAATGACGGGTTGTATTCCTTAATACCATTCGTGGAGTGGCATACATAACTCCCCAACTCTATGAGCTCTTATCTCCTCCTACACCATGACCCAGCACAACTATAGGGATTGTAAACAGTGGCTCATGCATTAAATACAACCAATAAAGACCTAGTACGCCTCGGTTCATGTTTCTTAAGACGTTCAAGCATGTTACCATTTGGAGATCTGCCAGTTTTCTTAAGCCTAACATATAATATCATTCATTCAAAACAAGAATAGACAAGTAATCAACACATAATCAACATCTAGGTTTCATTAGATCTAAGCAAACACAAAGGAAATTTAGCCTAGCATAGTAGAATTAAGATAAGAACAAAAGATAGACAACCAACACATAGACATATTGATTGAATTAAGAGTATACTTATCTCAATTACAATGCAAGGTCTCAAGGGTTTGGAACCCTTGAAAAACCTGTAAAAGAGGCACCAAAATCGTCTTTAGGGTTTCACCAAAACTTCTCTCTTTTTTAATGAAAAAACTAGAAAACTATATATAGGAAAATCGTCCTGACGGCGTCAAGAGTAAAATCTGACGCCGTCAACTCGCCGCCATATACTTCCTCGGACGCCCTAGATCCAATCGTGACGGCCTATGTGACGCCGTCACCACCCTCGGTAAATTAATCTTGGTCATTTTGACGCCGTCATCTCTTCATCTGACGCCTTCACAACCTTCGGTAAAATATTCATCCTTTCTGACGCCGTCAAGAGTAAATCCTTGACGCCGTCACCTTGTAATTCCAGCTTGGATTTGGTACTTTGTTGTTTTCTTCACTTTATGCTCCAAAAACGTCCAAAATAGCCTCTTTTCCAGAATTCACTCTCCAAACACCTAAAATCACAAAAGGAACGATTTAGGGCAATATTTGATCAAATAAATTCGGATTCGGGCTTAAATGACCCCCTAAAAACGGATCATTTTTCGCCTCATCATATACCCTTACACTTGAGATTTGCTTGTCCTCAAGCAAATGAGCTTTTATTCTACTCAAAAGACAAGTTAGGGGTCATTTAACACTAATATAAAAGTAATTACAACAAATAATCGTTCCACTAAAGACCAATAGACAAGCACGGAGGTCATACACAAGCACCTCACAAATAGTGTTTAGATACTCACATCTCTCGGGTGTAATAAAGTAATATAACATTATGGAAATGGAAGATATCTCTCACTACCTGTCATAGCAAAATAGATTACCATAGGCTTGGGAAAGGATCAAACCTCCACCACATGGCGTAAGCACCTAGGATAAACTATCAAAGAGGTCTTTTTAAAGGGTTATAATGTTAGGTGTAGGGATATGAATCACACGGTTTTGTTGGATAAAGGGAATTTTACTGGTGGCGAGTTAACAATCTTAGTTAATTACATGTACAAGATGGCGTTGCTAAGCCAAGACTAGACTCGACTTAAGCTAATAAATGAAAAATAACTAAAAACATAAAATGAACATAGAATGAAAACGGGATGGTAGTCCGTATGTTTTTTTCTCTCTCTTTCTTTTCTATTTTTTTTTTCTTTTTCTATTTTTTTTTTCTTTTTCTTGATTTTTTTTTCAATTTTTTTTTTTTTTTTTTTTTTTTTTTTTTTTTTTTTTTTTAATACACTCTTACCCTACCATCCAAAATAATACATCATAGGGGTTTGAGCATTCCCCTTACACTTGAATCTTTACATACTTTACATTAAACTATTCTAATGACTCGAATTAAGAAAATCAAAACACTTGGAGCACTTTTAAGATTAACGTACATATGGGGGTAATAAGTGTTGTTCTTCCCCATTACTCTATAAAATAAGTACTTACCCATGAGTCCCAATCATCCCAAAACAATATGTACAAGGATATGACTCGACTTAGCAACCATGTAATCAATTAGAAAGTTAACTTAGGGTTTAACACATAACAATAATGCACTAAAAATGAGCGCATACACGGAAGGCTAAGGCGATTTGGGTGTACATTTAAGTGGGGTGTAACAAATTCTTCCTTTAAGTAAAATGCTTAAAGTTAGAAACGAAAAGATAGGCTCGGAGGGGTGTACTAGGGGTATCGTGTACTAAAAATGAGTACAACGCTAAGGGTGTGGGAAAAATTAGTTGACTTAACTAGCCAAGTAATATGACTTAAATGGTCAAGTAATCGTAATACGGGTTTAACACAAGGGTGATCCTAATGCCTCTTATCATGTAGTAAATCCTACTACACGAATGTAGTCTCACTAGCGGTCTCGGGATGCATCACTAACGCAAGTTCTAGAATCTAAATGCTACCGGTACACTCATAAGCACTAATAATGAATGCTTTCCCTATCAAATCTAAAGGCGAACCTCACAATTTTGGGTGGAAAATTTTTCTGAATATACGGTTATGTGCTAGTCATACAACCTCCTATCCATGAGACGCTTGCTATGGCTGAAGTTTCACTCCTAAATGTTGTAAAAAATTTTAAATTTGGCGCTAAAATTGCACTAACAAGTATTTCTCATAGTTTTATTACTCATCTACTATCAAACAAAACAAACTCAAGCGAAAGTGCATATGTAAGGTATCATCTTTTTACCCTCCCCTTACACTTAAGATGAACATTGTCCCCAATGTTCAAGTAAAGAATGTAAAAGTTAAAAGTAAAGAGAATGAATTCAAATACTCCCCTGATTCGCTCGGTATGTATTTTAGGTTGGCCAGGTTAAATCTTCCTCCAAGAAAACGAACAATCAAAGCTTCCCTTCCAGAATATAAATCATCTTCTTGTCTCAAATAACCTGTAAATCCTGACAAAAGTAGACAAGGCAACCTCACGTAAAATCGGCGGCATCCTATATAAGTTACTAAATCCTAGAAAACAAAGTAAGATATAATGCTTGTGGAATGAAGTTTGCAGATTTTCTGGAGATTATAAAACTTAATAATTCACAAAAACTTATAAGACTCCGTTAGAAAAACAAAACTGGTAAAATTTCCAGATTTTTGACTCCTGACGCCGTCAAGAGCAATTGCCTGACGCCGTCAGAATGAACCTGCAGAAATCTTTATGTTAAGTTTCCGGAAAATTTCTGGAAAAACTTTGTCCTACTTCCTGGAAAATCCTGCAAAACTACATTATGACTCAATACAAGCATTTGACTCTAACAATACGAATACACATGTTCATTAAATATTGTGGAGAATCATGATCGGTTTGTTTCTTAAAAAACATATTTGGGGTTTCCCCTTACACTTATCTTTTGCAAAAAATACCTTTAGGTTGAAGTTAAGACTAGGCTAAACAACATAATAAAGTATTTCACATTTTAATTGAGAAACATGATCAACCAACAATAAAAATAAAGCATGCATACGGAAGCAAATAACAATCAAACAATTAAAATCACACAAAACATGGGTTGCCTCCCAAGAAGCGCTTTTCTTTATTTACGAGTCTTGTAGCTAGACTCAAAGTCGTGGGTTACTACGTGATTTCATCATTTGAAATGATGTACCCCATATAATTGCGATCATTATTGTTATGGTGGTAGTGCCTCAATCTATCAATACTCGCAATAACCTTCCCACCTAATTTGCTTCTCAAGCTAGCTATCCCATCTTGGCTCAATCCTTCGATGGTGAATGGCCCATACCACCAAGGACTCGGTTTATCGGGTGGTATTGTGGTCTCTAAGTGTCTCAAGAGTATTAAGTTCCCTTCCTCAAACGGTGTATGATTGCTTGTGTGTTGGGTGTGTTTGAGTTCTATCGGATCCTTATTGCTTTTTCTCCTTTCATCCTTAGCTTTCTTATAGCTCTTGATTCTTGCCTCCCATGCAAGAATTTTATTCTGAACACGAATGGGCGTCGTGCCCATGTTGTTTTTAATCATTCTCCAACTCAAATTCTCATGCCCACTTCGCGGAGTCATGTGAAAACTAATCTTTCTCTTTCCAGACTTAAGCTCAATCTTCCTATCTTCATACTTAATGACAGCCCTAGCGGTGTTGAGGAATGGTGCCCCAAGGATTATTGGCATGCATCCATCCCCTTTATCATCAATGATCATAAAATCAACGGGGTACATGAATCCTGCAACATTGATTAATACATCTTCTGCGATTCCTAGGGGGTATACGTACGAGTGTCCAACAAGAGATAGCCTAACACGAGTAGGTGCTGTCATTTTTGACGTTAGTTGGATGTAAATAGTTAGGGGCATAAGATTTACTTCCGATCCTTGGTCGGCGAAAGCACTAAGAAGTTTCAAGTCCCCGATGCTCGTTGGTATTTCAAAATTCCCACATGCTACCTGCTTATTGGCACTTTCTGTATTAATAACCTCTCGACCACTGATCCTCCAATAAGCGTATCATACTCATCTTTCTCTTCTTTCTCTTTCTCGGGAACCTGTTCGGAGGATTGGTTACGCCCATCACCCTTAATCCAATTTGTTATGGTGTTTTTGTTTATATCGTGTTTCAGGTAGTAGCTCAAAGGTTGGGACTCAGGCGGTTTTTCTACGGTCTGTTTAGCGGGAGTTTTTACCTTCTCATTATCTTTATGGACAATGGTGATGGAGTTAACAAATTGGGTGGTGGGAATAGTGCTTTCTTTCCTTAGCAGTATTCGTTCGGGGGTTCTCTGATTGGTATACTCCTCCAATAGACTCAGCATCTCATTCATTTTCTCCTGCATCTCCTCCTTTTGCTTATAAACTGCTTCTTCGAATCTAGCAAGCCGATCAGAGTGGGTCGCCATATACTCTCTCATCCTAGCCTCAAATTCCGAGCTAAGTTCCTTGGGAGGGGAACAAGGTGGAGTGCACTTCTGAAAAGTTTCGACATGTTCTCTAGAGGGTGATTCAGATAATGGTATCGAGGTTGATCTTGAGACAGAATTGACCGTGGCTTGTCTAGGACTTAAGGGTCTCCTTTGCCTTTCCTCAAAATAGTCAACTTTTGCCTCAATTTTGCATAAGAGTTCATCGGGGATTTCGGTGTTTCCTCCAGATGCCGAGACTGCATTGATGGCCGCTTCTACTGTATGTTTAAACTCCCACAGTTCCTGATTGTTAGTGGCTAGCTCCTCGATGATTGCCCAAGATTCCTCGGCGTTCTTATCACGTAATTTACCTCCCGCGGCTCTGTCAATGGTGCGCTTAGTGTGATAGTCAACATGATCGTAAAAAATCTGGACTAATAACCAAAGGTTTATACCATGATGGGGGAGTTTGTGGAGGAGATCCTTAAAACGGGCCCAAGCTTCGTAGAAAGTTTCACCCCGCTGCTGCTCAAACCACAAAATGTCCCTTCTAAGCATTGCGGTCTTTTCCGGCGGAAAGAATTGGGTAAGGAAGCGATTGGCGAGATCGTCCCATGTGGTGATGGATCCCGCGGGGAAACGCTCAAGCCATTGACTAGCTTGATCCCGTAGAGAGAATTGGAATAGGCGTAAACGGGTAGTCTCTCTAGTTTCAACACCTAGGTCTATGGAATCTACAATTTTGAGGAAGTCCTTAAGGTGTTGGTTTGGATCTTCGGAACGAAGTCCATGGAATGCACATCCGCTTTGCACCAACCGGATGGTGTCGGATCGCAAGGGGGTCACATTGGCTCCGGTGAGCTCAATGGTGTTTCGGTAGCCTTGGTGGCTAGGTCGGGAATACTCTCCTAAGGTTCGGGGCCTAAGGGGTTCTAATGGTGGGTTTTGTTGTGGTGGGATGATGGGTTCAAAGATGTTACCACCTTCCATGATGTCGGATGGTAAAGAGTTACGAACAAAAGCACGAAGAAATAAGATAGACTAAAGAAGACCTAAAAATAAAAATAAAATCTTACTAGAAAGGAATCTAGCAAGTAGACCTAATAAAAAGAAATCCTAACCTAGACAATAACTATTCCCCGGGCTGTGGCGCCAAAAACTTGATGCGTGGGAATCGCACCTTGCTTTACCTCTCGAGGGATCTCGCGAGGCTTACAACCCCCACCAGGCAGTGTACCTGATCGTTGTAGTATAGTATAGTGACAAGTACCGGGGGATTGATCGTTCAGCTTAGGAATAGTGTCGCTAGGATTAGAAAACCTAATTAATAGTTCTAGAGGTGAGAGATGATTATTTTTGTATTTTTATATTTTTATGAAAGCAATTAAAATCTCGGGTTTTGAAGGAGTGGGCGGAATTAGTTGCTAATCAACTAACCCAAAACTAAGATGCAATCAAAATAAAATAATAAAAAATGAAAACAAACTAATTAAACTAAGGTTGTAAGCAGTAATTGGAGAAATTGTGTTTACTTAGACTTCATTACTCCCTAGATATCTTTTACATGTTAATTACTTGTTACACTTGTATGAATGACGGGTTGTATTCCTTAATACCATTCGTGGAGTGGCATACATAACTCCCCAACTCTATGAGCTCTTATCTCCTCCTACACCATGACCCAGCACAACTATAGGGATTGTAAACAGTGGCTCATGCATTAAATACAACCAATAAAGACCTAGTACGCCTCGGTTCATGTTTCTTAAGACGTTCAAGCATGTTACCATTTGGAGATCTGCCAGTTTTCTTAAGCCTAACATATAATATCATTCATTCAAAACAAGAATAGACAAGTAATCAACACATAATCAACATCTAGGTTTCATTAGATCTAAGCAAACACAAAGGAAATTTAGCCTAGCATAGTAGAATTAAGATAAGAACAAAAGATAGACAACCAACACATAGACATATTGATTGAATTAAGAGTATACTTATCTCAATTACAATGCAAGGTCTCAAGGGTTTGGAACCCTTGAAAAACCTGTAAAAGAGGCACCAAAATCGTCTTTAGGGTTTCACCAAAACTTCTCTCTTTTTTAATGAAAAAACTAGAAAACTATATATAGGAAAATCGTCCTGACGGCGTCAAGAGTAAAATCTGACGCCGTCAACTCGCCGCCATATACTTCCTCGGACGCCCTAGATCCAATCGTGACGGCCTATGTGACGCCGTCACCACCCTCGGTAAATTAATCTTGGTCATTTTGACGCCGTCATCTCTTCATCTGACGCCTTCACAACCTTCGGTAAAATATTCATCCTTTCTGACGCCGTCAAGAGTAAATCCTTGACGCCGTCACCTTGTAATTCCAGCTTGGATTTGGTACTTTGTTGTTTTCTTCACTTTATGCTCCAAAAACGTCCAAAATAGCCTCTTTTCCAGAATTCACTCTCCAAACACCTAAAATCACAAAAGGAACGATTTAGGGCAATATTTGATCAAATAAATTCGGATTCGGGCTTAAATGACCCCCTAAAAACGGATCATTTTTCGCCTCATCATATACCCTTACACTTGAGATTTGCTTGTCCTCAAGCAAATGAGCTTTTATTCTACTCAAAAGACAAGTTAGGGGTCATTTAACACTAATATAAAAGTAATTACAACAAATAATCGTTCCACTAAAGACCAATAGACAAGCACGGAGGTCATACACAAGCACCTCACAAATAGTGTTTAGATACTCACATCTCTCGGGTGTAATAAAGTAATATAACATTATGGAAATGGAAGATATCTCTCACTACCTGTCATAGCAAAATAGATTACCATAGGCTTGGGAAAGGATCAAACCTCCACCACATGGCGTAAGCACCTAGGATAAACTATCAAAGAGGTCTTTTTAAAGGGTTATAATGTTAGGTGTAGGGATATGAATCACACGGTTTTGTTGGATAAAGGGAATTTTACTGGTGGCGAGTTAACAATCTTAGTTAATTACATGTACAAGATGGCGTTGCTAAGCCAAGACTAGACTCGACTTAAGCTAATAAATGAAAAATAACTAAAAACATAAAATGAACATAGAATGAAAACGGGATGGTAGTCCGTATGTTTTTTTCTCTCTCTTTCTTTTCTATTTTTTTTTTCTTTTTCTATTTTTTTTTTCTTTTTCTTGATTTTTTTTTCAATTTTTTTTTTTTTTTTTTTTTTTTTTTTTTTTTTTTTTTTTTTAATACACTCTTACCCTACCATCCAAAATAATACATCATAGGGGTTTGAGCATTCCCCTTACACTTGAATCTTTACATACTTTACATTAAACTATTCTAATGACTCGAATTAAGAAAATCAAAACACTTGGAGCACTTTTAAGATTAACGTACATATGGGGGTAATAAGTGTTGTTCTTCCCCATTACTCTATAAAATAAGTACTTACCCATGAGTCCCAATCATCCCAAAACAATATGTACAAGGATATGACTCGACTTAGCAACCATGTAATCAATTAGAAAGTTAACTTAGGGTTTAACACATAACAATAATGCACTAAAAATGAGCGCATACACGGAAGGCTAAGGCGATTTGGGTGTACATTTAAGTGGGGTGTAACAAATTCTTCCTTTAAGTAAAATGCTTAAAGTTAGAAACGAAAAGATAGGCTCGGAGGGGTGTACTAGGGGTATCGTGTACTAAAAATGAGTACAACGCTAAGGGTGTGGGAAAAATTAGTTGACTTAACTAGCCAAGTAATATGACTTAAATGGTCAAGTAATCGTAATACGGGTTTAACACAAGGGTGATCCTAATGCCTCTTATCATGTAGTAAATCCTACTACACGAATGTAGTCTCACTAGCGGTCTCGGGATGCATCACTAACGCAAGTTCTAGAATCTAAATGCTACCGGTACACTCATAAGCACTAATAATGAATGCTTTCCCTATCAAATCTAAAGGCGAACCTCACAATTTTGGGTGGAAAATTTTTCTGAATATACGGTTATGTGCTAGTCATACAACCTCCTATCCATGAGACGCTTGCTATGGCTGAAGTTTCACTCCTAAATGTTGTAAAAAATTTTAAATTTGGCGCTAAAATTGCACTAACAAGTATTTCTCATAGTTTTATTACTCATCTACTATCAAACAAAACAAACTCAAGCGAAAGTGCATATGTAAGGTATCATCTTTTTACCCTCCCCTTACACTTAAGATGAACATTGTCCTCAATGTTCAAGTAAAGAATGTAAAAGTTAAAAGTAAAGAGAATGAATTCAAATACTCCCCTGATTCGCTCGGTATGTATTTTAGGTTGGCCAGGTTAAATCTTCCTCCAAGAAAACGAACAATCAAAGCTTCCCTTCCAGAATATAAATCATCTTCTTGTCTCAAATAACCTGTAAATCCTGACAAAAGTAGACAAGGCAACCTCACGTAAAATCGGCGGCATCCTATATAAGTTACTAAATCCTAGAAAACAAAGTAAGATATAATGCTTGTGGAATGAAGTTTGCAGATTTCCTGGAGATTATAAAACTTAATAATTCACAAAAACTTATAAGACTCCGTTAGAAAAACAAAACTGGTAAAATTTCCAGATTTTTGACTCCTGACGCCGTCAAGAGCAATTGCCTGACGCCGTCAGAATGAACCTGCAGAAATCTTTATGTTAAGTTTCCGGAAAATTTCTGGAAAAACTTTGTCCTACTTCCCGGAAAATTTCTAGACCTAGTTTATTAGGCTTTCTAATCCTAGCGACACTATTCCTGAGGTGAACGATCAATCCCCCGGTACTTGTGACTATACTACAACGATCAGGTACACTGCCTGGCGGAGATTGCAAGCTTCTCAAGATCCCTTGAGAGGTAAAACCTGTTGCGAGGGCGCAATCCCGCGTATCATGAATAATGGTTTATATTTCATGAAATTTCATAATGCTGAAGGTCTCGAGTGTGTAGTGAATAGTGGTCCTTGGATGGTTAACAACAAAGCTTTTTTTGTTCAAAAATGGGTCATACATATTTGTTTGGATAAGAGGGAGCCTGTGCAGATTCATGTTTGGATTAAGATGTGTAATCTACCTTTGGAAGCTTGGACTACTCAAGGTATAAGTGATTTAGCTAGCAGAGTTGGTAAGCCATTGGTAACGGATTCTATTACAGCTGATATGTGTAGATTGGGAGTAGGAAGACGGGGTTTGCAAGGGTAATGTGTGGAAAACTAGAAGGGGGGGGGGGGTTAAATAGTTTTACGTCAATTTTTATTTTATAAAAACTTTGTTTGCAAAATAATCGATTCTAGTTTTATGTGAGATCAATAAACAACACTTATATAAATTAATATCTACGAAATAAAATGACAACAATATAAGTAAATAAGTAAAGAGATAGAGATGGAAAGATCGCACCACAAGACAAAGGATTTATAGTGGTTCGGCTACGAAGCACCTCTTCGCCCTACTCCACTCCCCGAGCACCTAACTCGAGAGTTTTCTTCACTACGTCAACAAGCTCCCTTATGGCGGAGAAAACGTTACACAACTTTTGCTTACATCAATTTATGACACTAAGTTAAATGTCGAGTCCTAATAGTAGCTAGAACCAATCTCACACCACTACACAACTTATGCACACCACTACTAATACACACTTCACTACTTCTTTTTTAACAACACTACTTCTACTTATACCCAACACAACTACTTCTATTCACAACTACTAACACACCTAGATCTATCTATTACACAACTTCTACACCTTTACAATATACACAAGCCTACAATACTTCTTAACAAGATGTTCGAGGAGTATTCTTCTCTTACACTTTGAATGATGAAGGATTGGATCACTTGAAACAAGAACTAATATGTTTATGATCAAAGGATTTAGGAAGATGATTTGAGAGAATTAGAACAGAAAGTTTTAGTGCAAAAGGTGAGGTAAAAATTCAGAATGAACCAGTATTTATAGGCAAAGAATTCTGACACAGGAGCGTATGCCGGCCCCCTTAATTGTGTGCCGGCCCCCTTAAAATTAAGGGGGCCGCCCACAGTAACGGCCAGTTTTCTTTGTCTTTTCTGGGAAAAGTTTATTTGGTGAAAATTTAACTGAATTTGGTTAAAAATTTGAATTCATTTAATTATTATGAAATAAACATTTTCCTTTAATTACCAAAAATGTTTTTCTTAAATATATAAAATGTTTATACCATTTTATATAATTTGTAATTAGTAAATAAACCTTCCTTTGATCATAAAATGTATTAGGCACTTGTTTATTCATACCTTAAGTGAATTAGTTGGATAAAGTGATATTTTGTCACTAAATACTTATTTACATAATGATTTTACGTTTAATGATTTTATATTCGTCAAAACATAGGGATATCGAAAAATATTAATAACGTTTTTACGCATTATTTATATCAACATAATGGTTGAGGTTTCTGCTAAAAAGTGTTTACCTGATGTTCTTGAGATGATCTATAGGAACAGAGATGGAGGTGAGATTTGTAGGTAGTTTGTTAAGGTAGAGTATCATTAGACACCACCTAGATGCTCAAATTGCTGTGTATTTGGGCACAATGATGTGCAATGTAAAACTTGTGAGAGTAATGAGGTGCATAATGTTGAGAATAATGTTGCTGATAATACTAAAGGTGGAGAGAATGGGCCAGTAAATGATAAGGTGATGGATGGAATACAGAAGGATGGTTTTGAAGAGGTTAGGTATAAAAAGAACAATGGTGGTGGTAATAAAGGAAAAGGTTATTGTAGGACCGATAACATGGTTGATTTATGTGGTTCGGGAGGTCGAGGTTGGTGATTTAGGATGAACATGGTGATAGTTCTAGTGAGAGAAAGTAGAGAGAGGGTGAGGTGAAAGAGAAATATATTAAAACTAACCAAATGCTTACACACCCACACCCCTCATGGAGAGTCATGAGGGGTATTTATAGGCTCATTACATCACTACTTTTCCACTTAAACAATAATAGTCCCTATGGGCAAAGCTTACTATGTATCTAGTCCAATTCACGTGAATGACGCCAACTTCACAAAATAGTGAGGCTAACAATCTCCCTCCAAGATGGCGTCACACGTGAATGGTTACAATGAGATCTATAAATACATAAAAAAAGTAAATTATCATAATAATAAACAATGTTGATGTTGTTGAAGCACAGAGTCTCTGTTGTCTAGACACTGAGGATGAATTGAAGTTCTCTCTTTCGACTATCTATGTTTTGATCTTTGGCACTAACGGCTCTGATCCTTTCTAGCTCTGAACTTCTTATACATCATCCTTGAAGTTCCTTCTTCCGAATAATTCGGCATTTGATCCTTGTCCACTGAAGGCACTGATCTTTGTAGCTCTGAACTTCGACTATAATGGTCTAGTTAGGTTATTACTCCCTCCTAACTAGTGAGCCTTTTTGTTTCCTTTTTTCTGCTCCCTCCTGAACCGACAACCTTTCTCCTTTTATCAAATCTCTTAAATCTTTTAACGGCACAACGGAGAATTAATTCTCTTAAGTCTTCAAAGACGCAGCGGATAAAGTATACTCTAAACAGTAGCACAATGGTTGTTGTTCGGGGAGCATCATAACAATATACCTCACATAGTATTGCATCAAAGTTGGTAATAAGCCCCGATGTACACACACTACTTCTCTATTCACGATGTTAAGCACGGTTCTCTCAGTCAATCAAATCACTGAAGACGAAATAATAGTACCTTCTTCGCATACAGTACTTCTCCCTCCTGATGGTTACGAGTAATCGGAATCATCATAATGTTGTGTACATGCCGTATAATTACCTTTACTATTCCCTCCTGATGCAATGTGTAAGCCATAACAGCTCATTTAAGCATAATTCCATGAGTATATGTCGAAAAATTATACTCTCAATATTTCTCTCAACCCAACCTGTAATCGAACCTCTTTTTAATTCACCGGCTAATAGTAATGACCACATATGGAGACAACCCGATATGACCAACTTGAAACTGAAGTAGACACTCCTTGTGACTTAATGCTTGTACTATCCTTGATTAAGAACTGAAAAATTCGCCTCTTGAACAATCCACAATTTCGTGTGACACTGAGTACTACAACATATCTCCTTAAAGTGATAGCTATGCCGTGAGCACTACAACGTAACTCCTTACATCAGTTATAACTAGATTGTCAAGTCTTAATCTCAATTAAAAATGCCCAGACAAGTTATCTTGAGACCCACCACGTATCTCAAAGATAAATAAGTACACCCTTGAAACGTCAATTCAACTTCAAATCAATGATACCGTACAAAAACCCCGTGATCATTTTGTTAAATTAATAACAATTTTTGCCATGAAATGAGTATCCCCGTGAAATTTGTTGAACCAAAATACCACCCTTTTACCAAATATTATCAAAAATTTGTCTATCCAAAATATAAATATTTGGATAATAAATTTATGATAGTGCATTTAAGCTTATTGAACAACATTGCAGCCTAGTCCAATTAATCATGTCAGCCCAAAATCTAAAATGAAAAATACCATTTTCGTCAACTAGGCCCAAATTCAAAGATAAATCATTAAACCCGATCCACTGAACACTTATAACCAGATATATGTTATACTAGTAACATGTTTGACTAAACCCTAAACTCATTCATCTTAAACACTCCGCCCTCATTCTCCTAATATTACTCTCACCAAACACATCATTGAACACAAACTCAGCTAATCACATATCCTTCATCACATCTCAACACCATCACAACAAATGAATCACAACATATAAGCGCCCTTCTTTCTTTTTGTTAGCACGATTGAAGAATACAAGAAGTTTGTAGCTTCAAGATCTTTTAATTAAAGGTCTCGGGGTAAGTTTATTATGTTGTAATTTTCGTTTATTGTTTAAATCGATTGAAAGAAAAATGATAACAATATTGTTATTGTTTTATCTTTGTTAATTAGGATAGTGAAAGAAACGTATGGTTTCTTATACAGATCAGTGATGATATAGGTTCAACGAAAAAAAATCTTTAAAAGATTGGAAACAACGTTGAACCATTCTAGGATTGTGTCTTGGTTGAGTCGAATTTGGTTTGTGAGATGGGAATGAAGTTGCAGTGTGGATTGTGACGATGGGATTTAGGATAAATGGATTGTTGGTTATTGAAGTGTGGTCGAGTCTTCTTCTTTTTTATTTTTGTTTAATTCTTTGGATTGATGATGTTTATAAGCTGAGGTCTATAATGAGTTGGTATATGGTTGTGGTCAAAGTTGCGACATGGTAAATGAAAGTCTCAGACCCCTGTCAAAAATTTGGCAGAGTTTTTCTTCGTAAAAACGTGGGTAATGATGCGTGGGAATCGCAACAGGCTTTACCTCTCGAGGGATCTCGAGAAGCTTACAACCCCCACCAGGCAGTGTACCTGATCGTTGTAGTATAGTATAGTGACAAGTACCGGGGGATTGATCGTTCAGCTAGGAATAGTGTCGTTAGGATTGAAATTAATCTAACTAGGTCTAAAGGTGAAGGATGATTCTTTTTGTATTTTTTATATTTTTTTGAAAAGCAAGTAAAAATCTCGGGTTTTGGGAGAGTGGGCGGAATTAGTTGCTAATCAACTAACCCAAAAGCTACTAATTAATCTTATAAACAAGAAAATAAACTAAGGTTCTACAAGATAAGTGAAGCATGTCTACCTATGATATGTTACTCCTTGCTAGCTATCCAATCCTACCTATTGAATTGTAACCTTGTTTTAATTGACGGGTTGTATTCCTTAATACCATTCATGGGGTATCGCACATAACTCCCCAATTCTATGAGCTCTTATCTCCTCCTACACCATGCCCAGCACAACTATAGGGATTGTAAACAGTGGCTCATGCATTAAATACAACCAATAAAGACCTTAGTGCAATAGGTTCATGTTTCCTAAGACGTTCAAGCATGTTACCATTTGGAGATCTGCCAGTTTTCTTAAGCCTAACATATAAATCATTCAATCAAAACAAGAATCAATAAGAAACAAGGATTATAAACTAAACCAACTAGATCTATTGAAGTTGTCACGCCTTAATCGATGGAGATAGACACACACATCAACAAGCCCCTCATTGATGAAGATAGACACAACATCAACAAGAAATCAATGAGATCTAATCAATTATATACAAGTTTCACATAATCATAAGTAGACACAAGGTGAATTAGCAAAACATAATCAAAGAAAGACAACCAACAAGAATAATGAAAGACATAGTTGAGATAGAATCATCAAACCAATACATGATGTTTATGGAGTGATTGAAACCCTCTAAGTTGCTGGAAAAACACCCACCCAAACCCTCCCAGGAATCGACTTTAGGGTTTAGGGCTTACAAAAAGTGAAGTTATGAAGTTATATTTATAGGCATGTTTTCTGTCGGCCCTTCTTGACGGCGTCAGCTCGTTACTCTTGACGCCATCAAGACCATTTTTTCACCAAATTGTAGATCTATTCGTCCTCTTCGCGTGGGCTTTTGAATCACCTAAATCCGAGTTCGTATGCAAAAGTTATGACCAAAACAATATCAGCTACTTCGCGCGCAAGTTTCGACAAGTTAACACGTGATGGCCTTGGGTGACGCCTTCACATTCTCTCTGGGCCATCACCACTTTTACTCTTGACGCCGTCGTGAAAAGCCACTTGACGCCGTCAGGTACTGTTCCCAGCAAGGAAAATTAAGACTTTGTCGTTTTCTTCACTTTTATGCTCCAAAAACGTCCAAAATGCTTCCTTTTCCAGAATTCACTCCCAAAGTACCTAAAATCATAAAAGGAACGATTTAGGGCAATATTTGATCAAATAAATTCGAATTCGAGCTTAAATGACCCCCTAAAAATGGTTCATTTTTCGCCTTATCAGGTAACAAGAGTTTCAGACCACTGTTGTCGCAGGCTTGGTATCGCGGACTTGCAATCACGGACATACTGTCACAGCAAATCTGCGATGCGAGCAAAATTTTTACGAGCAAAAAATTAGCAAACCAAGGGTATCACAACAAAACCCTCTTCTTTTGTACCCATTTTCCGAGCAAAAATATTGCGAACAAAATCTTTATCCCTGAAAAGTTGGACTGACCACTTTTGGAACACAAAAACTTCACGGGTATTGTACAAAAGTCATTAAAAGATGATTGATACAGAAAACTGTTAACTTGGACTGTAAAAGATGCAAGAAACAAGAAACAGTATATGTAAACCTTTAAAAACATGTGACATTTGACCATATTTTGATATTAGTAAAAAAGAAGATTTGTAACAATTTGTTAAAATAGATATGTTAAACAAGTTTGCACGATTCAAAATATATGGTAAAACAGTGTACGAACCTCAATAAATTCAACAAAATAACCACCATAGCTCTGATGCCAATTGTAGGACCGATAACATGGTTAATTTATGTGGTTAGGGAGGTCGAGGTTGGTGATTTAGGATGAACATGGTGATAGTTCTAGTGAGAGAAAGTAGAGAGAAGGTGAGGTGAAAGAGAAATATATTAAAACTAACCAAATGCTTACACACCCACACCCCTCATGGAGAGTCATGAGGGGTATTTATAGGCTCATTACATCACTACTTTTCCAATTAAACAATAATAGTCCCTATGGGCAAAGCTTACTACATATCTAATCCAATTCACGTGAATGACGCCAACTTTACAAAATAGCGAGGCTAACAGTTATGTTAATAAAGTCAACAATCAAGGTCCAAACAGAGGTGTGGGAAACCAAAATGTGAAGCAATCTCAATTTGTATATCAAAAGAAAGTTAGTAAAGAACAAGGTGAAACAAGCAATAAGTCTCCTTTGAAAACTCCAAATGCTAACAATAGTCCAAGTTCTCCTAATAATGGTAGTAATAAGAAAGCTTGGAAGGTTCAGGTTGAGATATTGAAAGAGTTGAAGAGGTCTGCTAATAGGTTTGAGTACCTCAGATAAACAAAAGGAGGTGAGGAAGTATATAGATGATGAAAGGTTACATGTATGTGGTATCATTGAAACTCAGTTAAAAACAAAAACGTTGCAAAAAATTGGTGACAACATTTTTTAGAATTAGAATTGGGTTCATAACATGAGATTTTGTGATAAGGGGTGCAGAATTATGGTAGGGTGGAATAGTGATAATGTTAATGTGAATATTATTCACTATAGTAAGCAATCTATATTGTGAAAAATAGAAACCATTACTGGTAATATGGCTATATTTTGTACAATAATATATGTTGCTAATAGTGGAATGAGAGGAAGGTTTTATGGAATGAGATGGGACAGTATAAGATACTGGTGGGCAATAACCCTTGGATCATTATGGGTCATATAAATGTTACTTTTGACCAAAAAGAACATTCTTCTAGTAGTTCTAGTATGACTAAAAATATAATGGAGTTCAAGGAATGTGTTAATATGATTGAAGTGGAGTGGCTCTTCTATACTTGGACCAAAAATCTTCATAAAGCTAAAACTGGTGATTGTACTGGGGTCCTAAAAAAGCTTGATAGAGTTACGGGAAGTGAAGAATTTATATGTAAGTATTCTAATGCACATGCTATCTTCCTTCCATACCTAATCTCAAATCACTGCCCTGTTATTTTAGTCATACCTAATGTTGTGCAAACTAGAAAGAAAGCTTTTAGGTTTTCTAATTTTGTCACTGATAATGATGAGTTTCATGAAGTGGTTAAGAAGTACTGGGTGGCATGCAATTTAGGCTGTCAAATGTTTAAAGCTGTGAAGAATCTTAGACTCCTTAAACCACATCTTAAAAGACTAGCATGGAAAATGGGGATGTTTTTGAAAATGTGAAAAGTATTAGAGAAGAATTGAAGGTAGTGCAGAGTAAGATTGATTTGGATCCTAATGATAAAGTGTTAAGAGATGAAGAGAGTAGACTCATAAAGTTGTATCATGAAGCTTTGAAGGTAGAAAAAAAAATTATACCAGAAAGCTAAGATCAAATGGTTGAGTTTTGGAGACAGAAATAATGTTTATTTTCATCGAGTGTTAAAAGGAAGAAACCATAGGAATAGGATCAATGCTGTTCATGATGAAACTGTTATTAGATATGAGGGAGATCAAGTTGCTGAACAATTTGTCAAGCATTTCAAGAATTTCTTGGGTAAGAGTGTTCTAGTGTCGAGTACCCATGATGCAAATATCATGTTTACCAATAGGCTAAGTATAGAAGAAGCAGAGTTCATGGTGTGAAAGGTTACTGATAGTGAGATTAAGAAAGCAATGTTCCAAATTGATGGTAACAAAACCTTTAGACCTGATTGATTTTCTGCTCTTTTCTACAAGAAGGTCTGGCACATTATTGGTGATGATATCTGCAAGGCTGTTAAGGAATTTTTTGATAATGGGAAGTTTTTAACTAAGTTAAATTCTACTTTAATAGCTCTTGTTCCCAAGATTCAGACTCCTGCCAAAGTGTCTGATTACAGACCTATTGCTTGCTGTAATGTCATGTATAAATGTGTGAGTAAGATCAATACTGGGAGAATGAAGAAGTATCTTGGGAGCTTGTAAGTAATAATCAAAGTGCTTTTATTCCTAATAGACAGATTCAAGACAACATTCTGATTTCTCAAGAGTTATTGAAAGGGTATGGAAGGAAAGATGGTCCTAGCAGAGTTGCTCTCAAAATTGATTTGCAAAAAGCACATGACACAGTGAATTAGAATTTCTTGGAAAACGTTCTTCATGGGTTTGGGTTTCATAGTAGAATGGTGCAGTGGATTATGAAGTGTGTGTCTACTACATCATTTTCTATAAGTTTTAATAGGGAGAATTGTGGATACTTTAAAGGGGAGGGGAGGTCTTAGACAAAGGGATCCAATGTCTCCTTATTTGTTTACTCTTGTTATGGAGATTTTGAATCTTTTAATGGTTAGGAGGGCAGAGAATGACAGTAATTTTCAATACCATTTTGGCTGCAAGAAGGTGAATCTTACCCATGTTTGCTTTGCTGATGACTTGTTTATGTTCTGTCATGGAGACAAGGAATCAGTGAATGTTGTAAAGGATGTTATAGAAGAGTTTGGGTCCATTCTGGGTTGCAGCCTTACTATAATAAGAGTACTATCATTTTTGGCAGTGTGCAAGAGGATTTTAAGAAGGAAATTTTAGAGATTGTGCCATTCAAAGTGGAAAACTTACCTGTGAGATATTTGGGTGTACCTTTGATCACTAAAAGGATTGGAGTTAAAGAATGCAAATGTTTGATTGATAAAGTTAGGAACAGAGTTCTTAATTGGAAGAATAGGTGCTTGTCTTATGCTGGTAGGCTTCAATTGGTAGCATCAATATTGGAATCCATACATGTTTATTGGGCAACTGTGTTCCTTTTACCTCAATCTGTGGTTAATTATATAAACAGACTACTTAAAGGGTTCCTTTGGAACCAAAGTGAGAAAGCAGATGGAAAAGCTAAAGTAGCATGGAAAAATCTGTGTAAACCTAAATGCAAAGGAGGTCTTAGGTTGAAAAAATTGAGTATTTGGAATAAAGCTATGATATCGAAGCACCTTTGGTCCATTGCCGTGGATAAGGATTCTTTGTGGGTAAAATGGATAAATACATTCAAATTGAAAGGTAGAAGTATGTGGGAAGTCAGTGAGGATCCTAATGACAGTTGGGGTTGAGGAATATTTTAAGGATGAGGCAAGAGGTTAGAGTTCATATGGTTAAAAAACTGGGAGATGGGGCAAGCACTTCCATGTGGTTTGATATTTGGTCTGAATTTGGTGCCATTAATGCTTACATAACATATAGGGACCTTTATGATGAAAGATACAATTCCAATATGACTGTCACAGAGTTTGTTGAAAGTAGTAATGGAAACTGGCCATGTTCTTGGAGTAATAAGCTTCCAATCAATGGTTTGAATCATAACATTGTTCTTAATGATGTGCAACATGACTAGTTGATGTGGAGGTGCAGTGATGGAGCTCTGAGTAAGTTTTCAGTTAAACAAACCTACTGTGATCTGTCTAATAATGGAGATGAAGTTTCATGGAGCAAGTTGGTATGGTTTTCACAGAATATACCCAAATTTGCATTTATTTTTTGGTTAGCAATTCAAGGTAAATTAACTACTCATGACAGATTGAGGAAATGGGGATCTTATGATTTGATGGTATGTTCTTTGTGCTATAAGGAGATGGATTCACATGAGCACTAATTTTTCAAATGTAAGTTCTCTAATGAGGTATGGGCTAAGGTACTAAAGAAAATTCATGGAGATCAATGGGCTAGGGTGGATTGGCAAGATCTTATTGAGCATTTTTCTAATATGAATAATGGCAATACTATTGATAGTGTAGTCAGAAGATTATGCTTGGCAACTTGTGTGTACATGGTATGGCAGGAAAGAAATTTTAGGATACTCAGAGAAGAGAAAAGAAATATGGAAGTGCTAGTTCAAAATATTTGTGACACTGTTAAGTGCAGATTGAGCAGTTTATGTGTTAAGAAAACCAGTGCTACTCTTGGGGTTGAGAAGATTTGGGACGTGAAGTTTAAGTATTCATCAAAGTGATTCAGGGAGGTGATAGATGGTCTCACCCAGAGGAATGAATTTGGATGTGCAGAGTTGTTGGTTCTTGGTATTTCTGCAGGCATTAAGGTTTGTAACCTTCTCTTCAGTTTCTGAATTTGTAGGAACTAAATGAGATGTGTTCACTTAAAGATGATGGCTCTGTACCTTGGTGTTCTAATAGTTCATAGGTATTTTTTTTTTTTACTTAAACTCTCTGTTATAGGCCTTTATTAGGTAATAAAAGATGTGTTTGGGTCAAAGCAGTCTATGTTCTATTTTGAATACCATAAAGTGAGTTTCCATCTTTGTAGGGTAAAGTGAACAGGTGTGGTGGTGCATGTTTCTAAGAATTGTGAGGAGTGAAAGATGAACCTACATGGTCCTAGATATGCACTGTTAAGGAGGTAAGGGTTGGTACCCACTGCAAGGTTATGTTCCCAACTGTGTGAGGCAATTGTAGTAGATGGAAATGTAGCACAGTTGGTGTAGCACTTGTTGTGGATAGGTTATGGGTTCCTAGTGAAGCCACTAATCTAGCTCATCATGGTTATTGTGGTGGTAGGTTGAATGATCATGATGGGTAGATACGGTGGAAATGTAGCTAGATGGTATTTGGTGCATAAAAGGTGAATATTGGTTGCTGCAGCATGATTGCCAGAATGCTAGTTTGGTTGCAGGTTTGAATGGAATGTGAAGACTGTATGCTACAAGTTTTATGTTCTTGTTTCAATGACTTGGTTGTATGAGATAACTTTGGTATCAGATGTGTATTTCTATTCTAAGAACTATAGGCTTGTCTATAGTTCTGTATATGTTTGTATGAGGATTTTGTGATATAATATATGTTCACCTTTTGCAAAAAAATAAAAAAATAAAATAAAAATAAATAAAATAATAATAATAATAATAATAATAATAATAATAATAATAATAATAATAATAATAATAATAATAATAATACCATGTAACACCAAATTTTGGGACTAAGTTTAACTAAACCTTCAAACAAAAAATTACAATACACGACAATACTCATATGGCTCACTAGAACCCTTATATGTGTTCTTGTTATGTATGAATATTTGAAGATGATTTGTGCATACCTAATTTTGATTTGTAAATGACATATTAATTCACATGAGTTGTATCTTGTATAACATGTTTAATTTGTCGTATGCAAACTAGTTATAATACCTGTGCACGCACAGGGTTTTTAAAATTTCGTTTTGATTATGTATTATTATCGATTAAGAAATGAACCATTTAACATGTTTTAAATAGTTTTACTTAGTAAACTTAAAATAAAAAATCATATGTATATATGTTATAATCTACCTATTATTTTAGGAGAATGATTTTGGATTAAAAATTATATTTTATTATTCAAGCAAAATCACATGATGATACTTGACTTGAATGAGATGTTAGTGATATATGCTTTTAGTTTTGCAAACCCGTGCTATTAATTTACGATGTGTTTTGTAATTCTGGTATTTCTTTTACTTATATTTTCGTTAATATATGTAGCATATTTAGATAGTTTTGAAGATTGATTCATTTCTTTGATTATGAATAACCATCATACCATGTTTACTAATGTACTTTTTTGTTTGAAAATTTGTATTTTCATAAGTTTGTGTTATTTACTTCTCATGTTTGATCATAAAATTACCAAATTAACATAGATGCTTACACTATAGTTTCTTTATTACATAAAGAGAAACAAAAAAAAAATGTAATTGGTAGAACTCAAATTTAATCTTACGATTATTTATAATGTATAAGAATAATTTTTCTCTAAACCCGAACTATATAAGGAAATTATTATTACTTGTATAAGTAAATTATAAATGCATAAAAAATGACAGAGTACATCTGCAAGTCTTTTAGGATTGTTTGAATCCTTACCGACCTTTCACTTTAATGCAACTTTCTTCACAATTGGCTTAAATCATTAAGGTAAAACACACTCATATTTTAGATCATTGGTTGACACCCATAGTGTTATCAATGACGGCAAACACCTGCTAAGTTTTATTAATTCATTCAAAGACAAATTACACTCCGAAAAGAATTCCTTGCATAAAATTCCTCATATAGGCACTAAAACACATCTTTGGTACATTAATCTTCCATGACAATCATGTGTTGACACTTAATCTTCCTCTAAAAAGCGCACACAATAAATTGCATTACATTAGTGTGTGCGATAAGATCATAAAACTGCAAAAACCACTAACATGTTGCATTATAGTGAGGATAACAACAAAGTTAGTCATAACATCAAATCAGAAATCTTCAGATTAGAACTAATGGGGTATTTGGTTATGCTTATTAAAGGTACTTATTGGCTTATTCAATTACCATAACACAATAAGTTTATAATAAAACTATAAGCTTTTTTGAAAAGCTTAGTAAAAAACCCCTGAACTCCCAACTAATTCTATCATAGCTTAGTGTGTTTATAGTAAAAACACAAATATTAAGTGTAGAAATTTTCAATAAAACATAAAAAAAAAGTTACTAAAAGTTGGTATGTATAACAAAAAAGTTAAACCATAAAACAATTTACTAAAAACTATCAGCTAGATAAGGCATAAGCCAAAGTGCTCTTGAGGTCTCTTTCGGATTCTATTCAGAAGCAAAAAGGGGTTTACTCATCAATCATAACTATAGAATAATGGTTGTATCTCACATCCGTGATTACCAAGTCAATAACATTATCGCAATATAGTAACGTAATAACCTAATTAAAAACTATATATTCTTGCTGAATAATTCTCATGTACATACTTTTAATTCCTTTACAACAACCAACTATTATTATTTATTTATTTATTTATTTTTATTATTATTTTTTTAAACATCAAGTCAATGAATAAAGTTAGGTTATCACCTACGTAGTTTTTCTTTTTTTGATTTAGGAGGTGATTCTTATCAAATAAGGATTGTGATGCGTGCATTTTTTTTTATAATTTAAGGAAAACACCTTCTATATTAAAGAATGACTATCTAGCCGATTTTTTTTTTTTTTTTTTTTTTTTTTTAATAGTTAGCTTTGTATAACATTTTTAACTGACAGAGATGTTGAGTTTGTGGTTAATGTTGTTGTTTAACTTTAACTATTGATATCATGTTGTACAAAATGTGCGAGTTTAGTGGTACATAATGAGCATTGATAAAGTTAATATGTTCCGTAAAGTTTTTAAAATATTTTTATGGATATCCATATATAAATTTAAAATAACAATTTTAATGAGTCGTTATAAGTAGAATCACGTATATTTATTTTATATCATAGTAACTCATACTTACCATTTGATATTTTTATTCCCGTTACTAATAATTTAACCGTATTTCAAACCCGTGTACGCATAAATTAAACTTTTAAATAGTAACATGAGTCCTTATTTTAAAAAAATATTCTAATGGAAGAAAGTTTAAAACTAACGTTAGTTTAAAAAATATTTAACGTATATTAAAACTAATTCACATATTTACCAAATTTATTTTAATAGATGAAAGTCAAAAAAACTAATACTATTACTCATGTAATTTTAAACAACGTTAACATTATAAAGTATAGGGGGTATTAAGTGTAAGAGGTTATTTGTTTATTATCTAAAGTTATTAAAAAACATGGAGATTTATAATTTTACACTTAACCACTAAGGTTTTATTAATTACCTCATCTCTTCTTAAGTTTTTATTTTCACAAATTTGACACATATATTTTTATGTGTTTTTTTTTTATCAATCAAATTCTTCACCAAATTTATTAAAGTTTGACCAAAATCAATTCAATTTTGACTTTTTATTGGCCAATCATATTGCTTGATTTTGCTTATGTGTCAAAATCGAGCTCTCCTATTGGTCCAATTGTTTTTTCACTAAGAAGGGTTTTGCAAAAACACTCTGAAATAACGTAATTCTTGTATTATATAAAAGATTGAAATTTGGTGCCTGCAAACTACGTCTTATTCCCAAAAAGATTGGTATAAATGTTATAAAAATGTTATCATTACTATCAAAGAAGAACCACACTTTCTTTTAAAATTTTAACAATTTTATAAAATAAGTTTGAAATAATAATCCAACTTTATTTTATGGCAACCCTAAAACATCTACTTTTTCTTTTCCTTCTCAAATTTGTAGAACTGTTAATTACTGTTCTTACACAATCTTTTTATTTATATTGAGAAAAACATTTAGGAATTGATTTTTTTTAATAAAATATATACAAACGTCTCAGAATCACTTACTTTCTTTAAAAAAAACATTTAGAAATTTTGAATCGCATCCCAAAACCCAACGATCCTTTTTATACACTAAAAAAAATCCTTATTATTACTGAAAATTTGCTAATACTCAAATTACATCCCTATAATTTTGTATGCATGATATATAATAAGTTTGAAATAATAATCCAAAATGTGTTACTCTGAAATTTTTACATAAAAAAAATAAAAAAATAAAAATAATAATTATAAAATATTTCTTCACATGGACTATTACTTAATTTAAAAACAATATTTAACAAGGACTGCATGTGCTAATAATTATAATCAATAACCCAACTTAACGTAATTTTTTCATAACAGATTTCACTCGTAAAAAATCTATAAATATCAATAGAAATTGTAGTAATTATCATAACATCATAATCCCATTATACATTTTCTGATATACTATTCACTAACAAAAAAATGTGCACCGATCAAGATACTCATGGCTTCTTGCCATCACCAACAACCACCATAACTACCAACGACGAACTTAACCCCCAACAAGAACCACCATCAACCACCATCCAAGAATCACAACTAGCCACCGCTGTTGGCAGCTCTATCCTCAACATTCGCGACGCTGTAGCCGCTGTCAATAACTCGCCAATTCTCCGTACTACTTCAGTATCTGACATCACTCCATCAGTTAATAACAACCAAGATCAACCGTCAAAACCAACAACCACCATACCAAGAAAAACAAGAAGAAGACGCCCTTTTCGTAGAACAACGAGCTCGGATGAAAAAGAATGTCCTCAGATTAAGGTTGGTTCTTGGATGATTTTCATGCATGCAAGTTTCTTGGTTTATTTTTTTATGAAAAGAGTTGGTTGTTGATTAATATCTTTTTGTTTTGTGAATATATGCATGAATAGCGATTGAGAAAGATGGAAGGAATAGTGACTGAGATCGAACGCAAGTGTTCCCAATTTACGCGTGAATCTGGAGTAATTTTAACGCAAGAACAACAATACGATGGAGACGATGAGAATGAGAATGTAAATGAGGTAATTAATTATCTTGATCTTTGTGTAGTCTTGATACTTTTGCAACTGTTTTGGGTTAAAACGGGTGATTATGGGTTAAGTTCTGGTTCAGGGTAAACTTGTTTTTATCCAAGTGTTAAACCGCAACAAGTTGAATATCTAGTATACTTATAAATTTAATAAACTTGTGTGTCATGATTATTAATCTGTCTACTGATTTCTAAGGATTTGTTGTCAATATGTTGTTTGTAGACGAAGGTGGAGCAAGACGCAGAAGAGAAAGAGGATCAAGATATAGAGGATTGTGTGGAGTTCAAGCGACTTGCTGACGGGAGTTTAAGAATCCAAATGAGTTGTTCATGTGCTAAACGTTTTGAGATTTTGCATAACCAAATCGGGTGTTTCTACAGATTGATATAGCACATGTAAATCAGCGTGTGTTCGTATATTGATAAAGGAAGTTGCCTTGTAAATTACATGTTTGTTTTTTTAGCGTTCTGTTTGTTAAGATTTGTTGAGTTGAGATAGCGATTTAAAGAAGTTGCATTTGAGTTTGATTTTGTAAATTTGTGTGGGAGACATATATGATCAAGGGAAATGAATATGAGATATCAAAATGTATATATTATGTTTTGTAAAGCAGTGGGATATTGAAAAATTAACGAATGATTGTTACTTGTAAGATCTTAGTTTGTTTATTTAAGTTCAATTTAAGGGATATGATCCTTCTGTTTTTTGTTTTTTTTTCAGCTTAATTTGACTAGAGGGGCAATATGTTTCCTTTCTGTGGGTTTAAGTGTTAATGATCGCTTAAAAAGTGATGTCAATGGAATAGCAATTAACAAAGAAAGGAATGATCATGTGACACGTGATTCTAGTTAGATTGATGTTGGTGTTGTTGTCAGTACTTTTGATGATAGTAGTGTTACTGAATCTGGAAAAAGGGATCAAATGGAAGATATTGGGAATGATAAAGAAGATGATGGGGTTATAGAATCAAATAACGCAAATGGAATGATTGACATAACCATTGGTAAGACTATGTTCATTTGGTTCAGGTTATGGTGTTGTTGGTTTGAATAAAAAGTTAGTTAAGAATGATATGGTAGTAGAAAATAAAGCTTTTGCTAGAACTATTCAAGAAGATGAAGGAAATGAGATATCGGATAATCAATGTAAAGAGGATGGTGAGGTTAAGAATAAGATGTGAGTAATGGGATTTCTCATGATGATGGTATAAATGTAAGTTCCTGTAAGAATGGCAATTCAGATTGTTTTGTTATGGATGGGGCTCAACTCTCTCGGCTTGTGAAGGAATAAAAGGAAAATGAATCTTCCTTTTAAAGACAAAGTGAGTGGTGAACACGAAAGAAATTTTCCTGAATCTAAACAAATAAGTGGCATTAGCTTCTTTGAAATAAGTCTTCAATTAGCGTTTTAGAGATTGGTAATTTTGCTGAAAATGATATTGTGTTGGGAAATAATGACGGACATTCATTGTGGCTGGATCAGATAGGTGATAAACTAGAAGAACCTTTGGTTCAGAGTCACCCTAAAAAGAGTGCGAATATTGTCCGATTGTACACAACACTGCAGTTGGCACTCGGTATGGATCAATCTTTAGAATCTTTGTCAACCTTGCAAGCTTCTGCTAGGAAATATTATAATGCACAACTGTTTGACAGACATTACAATACACAACAGTTTGAGCCTGAAATCACTTAGTTCAAGTTTGTTGGTTGCTGAGAAGCTTTGGAGATATTAGGAAGAACAACTGGGCTGTTTGGAAGAAGCTATTTTTTTAGAGAAATGAGAATGGCTATGAAAGGTAGCTATGAATATAGAGCTCAACATGGAAATAGGGAAAAGTTTGTTACTACAGATATTGTCCACCCTAAATAAGAAGAGAGGGTGTGAAGGTGGATGCATGGAAGTGGCCGAAAAGGAAAAAAGTGCGTGTGATGTTTGATATTTGGAGATGGCCAAAAAAAAGGGTGAGTTGTTGATGATAAAGACTGCTGAAAGTTGTTGATTGCTAATTCAGATGAGGGACTGTCCAAGCTGATGACTTGAGTTTAAGATAAAAGTGCTACATCGAGCTTAAAGTCTTGAGAGCTGATGAAAGAGTTATAGGTTGTTTGGGCAAGAATGAGTTTTTGGGTAAGAATGAGTTGCTGAGAGGTGTTGGTGGTGTTAATAGTAGTAGTATAGAATCAAGTAGCAGACTGAATGAAAAGAAGATTTCATGAAGGGTTGTTTGGGTATGGAAGGGCTGATGGGTTACATTTGTTGCTAGTTTTTGGGGTGTTCAGATGTGAGTATGGGTTGTCTGGATTGTATTGCAAGAACTCTGCTGATGTGGACCAGATACATTAATATCAAAAGGACTCAACAATACAAGTAATGGAGGACAAGTATCATTTGAAGGAGGATGGATTGATACGAGCCAAACCAAAGCACACGTGCAGGGCACGTGTGAGTGTCAATCAGCTTTCAAATTCGGCGGGAAAGTTTGTTAGGAGCTTTGACCACAGTTGACCAAGCTCCAACTGTCTATAAATAGATATTTCTACTTCACTTTTCATATCAAATAATTCTCTTCCGTTGTAACAACTTGTTTGTACAATCTATCCGATTAACAAATACCATTTCCAATTCTTATCCTTGGATTTCTAGTTGTTAATCGCCATTTGATGTTTAGTTTACCATTTCTTAAGTGATTTCTAAACCGAGACTATCAATTTTTGATGTCAAATTGACCAATTTTCAACGTTAAATTTCTATGAGATTTTGCTAAAACTTCAAGCCAAACATTTTTATTTTTTTTAACTCCATAAAGTGACTGTCAAAGTTAAGTGCAACCATCAACGTTTCCCACAATGGATTAGTCCATACCAAAATGAACAAAAAAGTCAGTCAGATTGACCCAAAAAAAGTCAAACTACCTTGAGTTGAAACAATAGGTATACCATATGTGCCCAGTATATTCTAAAAAAGAAAAATGCAGCATCATGATATATAAAAAAGAAACAATAAGTATACCATAAGGTGTCTGTCAAAGTTAAGTGCAACCATAAACCCATGACTCCTAGCCATTTACCTCTGCCAACAAGTAACACATCAGTCTGCAAAGATTTGCTTAAGTTATGTATGTATTCAAAAATTATGTTATGTTTAACAATATCCAGTTGACGCATATTACCATAGCTTGTTCTTGTCTTGATAAATTTATTATAACTATCCCATACCTGGAATGTGAAATATTCTTTCTAATAGAATGGTACACTGAATTGCAACTACATTCAATAGCTAATCAAGTGTAACAACCCTTTGCATACGACATAAGTATATAAGATTATATTGGGACAATATTGATCGAAGTCTATGGGACTTGATTAGTTGATTGTTTTAAATAAACCCGTAGCTCGCGTTCCATGACAAATCAATCTCAACGACCAAGCATGAACAAGACTTGAATCCATACTAATTATACCATAACTAAGGAGATTACCAAGAAGACAACTTTGTTGGATTTGATAAATTTACATAGATTTAAACATTTTAACATCATTAACGCCCCGTCATGTTACTTCGGAATCAATACATTAGTAAAAAAGGAAATTCATCATTCACACTTTTAGAAAAGAAACAAAAGAAGAAAAACGAAACTGAACGTGCATGTTGCATCCCATAGAGGCTGGACAACTCTAAAAAGATTCCCCACCTCCAATTCACACACAAACACGCTGGCACAAACACAAAAAATAAAACATTTTATTTCTTAAATAAATCAATCATCATAGAAAAACAGTCATAAAGCAAAAGTATCCAAAATAAATTAATACTAATACTCTCACACTTGTTCCTTTTATTTCTTGCAACCATCACACACACTTTCACTTTTCTAGTGCTTGCATAACACTCATCTCCATAATCACTTCAATATATATATCACTGGTTTTCATATCTTTGCAATTTTTTAACGTAAACCATGGCCAAAGATGATAACCAAATACCAAAAAAAATGTTGGTTGGTGTTGTATGGAATTGTGCAGCTGAGCTAAAAGTACTAGTATCAGCGCTATTATTTATTTGCTCATTAATCACTCTATTTCAATTCTTTCCATCTTCTATCAATAATCTCCGTGGCTGCGCGGCTTTTCCACCACCCGCAGCCATCAACTTTTTATCCACCACATCATCGTCACCTGTAGAAAATAAAAAACTACTACAAGATGTAGTTATGACCAATGGTTTAATAAAAAGAAACTTTAATGGGTATGGATCAGCTGCATATAATTTTATACTTATGTCGGCCTATAGAGGCGGGGTGAGTACGTTTGCTGTTATTGGTTTGTCGTCAAAACCATTACATTTGTTTGGAAAACCGAAATATATTTGTGAGTGGGTCCCACATGATGGGACACTAAACAGTGTGAATGTTACTGGGTACAAGATTTTACCGGATTGGGGGTATGGGCGTGTGTACACTGTTGTTGTTGTGAATTGTACTTTCCCGTTTTCTGTCGGGCATGATGGTGTTGGTGGAAAGTTAGTCATCCACGCCTCCACGTCAGGAGGCGGGGACACTAATTTTGACCTTACTGACACCATTGATGCCCTTACAGAAAACCCGGGAGAGGTTAACAGTTTGCAGTTTCAAGCTGAGCCCAAATATGAGTATTTGTATTGTGGATCACCTCTTTATGGTGGATTGAGTCCTCAAAGGTAAAGATTAATGAAATTCTGTTAATAGGACATTTATTTATGTTCACAAGTTGATTTTTTTTTTTTTTTTTTTTTTTTTCACTTGTTGTTAATAAGTAATTCTAGTCTAGTTAAGTAACTAATGATGAGGAAATGGTTTTAATAACTAATTTAGGATACTATTTGAGTCAAAGATGGCGTATATGTTTGTATTAAATTGTAGTAATAGTCAATTTTGTTATCTGGAAAAAGTTAGAAATATGTTTTAGATTACGGTTAATGATTGTTAAAACTAGTCCAATGTTAGATTTGATCAACCAAATTGTATTACTTGATTGATTATTAAATTTTTACATCAACCCTTATTTTGTACCGATGAAGAATTTTGTAACAGTGACCCAAGAAGAATTTAGGCAGTGTTAAAAAAACATAGAATTGGGTAAATTGTGAAAGTTGGGTAGTTTAACCATTATTGACCCATTAAAATATGGCTACTATGCATTTACTGAAATGAAATATTTACTGTTTTTATTTATATTTATTATGAAAAGGGTTCGCGAATGGATAGCATACCATGTGAAGATGTTTGGGGAAAAGTCGCATTTTGTGATACATGATGCGGGTGGTGTTCACTCTGAAGTAATGGAAGTTCTAAGACCATGGATCGAAAAAGGTTACGTGACACTACAAGACATAAAAGAGGAGGAGCGATTTGATGGGTACTACCATAATCAATTTTTGATAGTGAATGATTGTTTGCATAGATATCGATTCATGACCAAATGGATGTTCTTTTTCGACGTGGATGAATTCATATTCGTTCCTAAGGAGACAAACCTTAAAGCCGTTACTGACTCCTTATCAGAGTATACCCAATTCACTATTGAACAAAGAACCATGTCGAACAAGCTATGTTACCTTGATGACAATGCGGGTAGAATTTACAGGTATGAATTTCAGGGTGATTTAGTTGTTTATTAGTATAGAATCTGGTTCCATTCATATGACAACATAGATTGATGCTTGACCATAGTTTTTGACAACTCACTAGAGTTATTAAATTTAGAATATTTGATTGCCCATGTAACATAATTTAACATTAAGAATTGATATAGCACCAGATTCTTGCATTATTGTGTAGTCAATCTTGGGATTATTTTAGTACTGTGATGCCAAATTAGAAGAACCAAAACTAGAGATTGAAAAGAAGTTTTCTTTGGACTTTTAGAGTTAGGTAACTCAAACATTCAATCATATGATGTATCAATCAATGCGTTGGTGTGTTATTAGGAACTATGCCCATTCTTTCATGTGGTGTTCGTTAAAGATTGTTCTCTTAAGGGCCCGAATGCGACCTATGGTAGGTGGTTGTTTGTTTTGTCGTGAAATAATGATTTATAATCAATTTAATGCCAGCGGTCATGAATGCATAATGAGATGTTTGATGTTATAGGGAAATTATAACATGTTGAAACGTCATGTGTTACAGTAACATGTAACAAGACACCGTTACTAAATCATATGTTTCTTTCATATGTTTCTTTCATATGTATGTACAGGAAATGGGGTATAGAGAAGTTGGTATATAGAGATATAAAGAGAGGAATTAGGAGAGACCGAAAATATGCAATTCAACCTAGGAATGTTTTTGCCACGGGTGTACATTTGTCAGAAAATTTTAAGGGGAAAACTATACACAAAACAGAAGGGAAGATCGTGTACTACCATTACCACGGGACAATATCAGAAAGGCGAGAGCCGTGTAGGCAGCTTGTGAACACGACAGACAAGTATCTTGACAAAACACCGTACATGGTGGACACCACCATGAGGGAGGCTGCTGGAGCCGTGAAGATGTTTGAGCTAAGAATGATTGGTCCTGTTTTGCAAAAGACTCACCAGTGACACACATCATTAATTTTGTTTCATGTATATTATTACTTCGTAAATGTTAATAATATATAAATAGATGTATGCATATAGAAAAGATACACATTTCAATTTTAATTTCACTTTTTGGAGTCAAAATTTGTATTATATATTAAATTCATTAACTTGATTATTTATACTTTGGTTATGAACTATAAGTTATTCGAAAGGTTAACATATTTATGTTGCTCGTTGGTTCGGTTATGTACTTGTGTGAATGACATGATGTCTTATTGATGATGAAAAAAAAAAATGTAACAATATTTTTGTCATAAAAATATTGATATGCGTACATACGAATCCAGCAAATTAAAGTGGTCTTTTTCTTTTTTGGACTTTGGAAAATTTGTGTTGGGAGTGGGAAAAGAGGAATTTCTAAGTTAAGAAAAAGTATACACACCCCAAAAGCTAGGGGATAGTGTGTGGCAATTGTTGTATGTCTACCACTTTAGTATAGTTTTAACGAAATTTATCTCATTGTTAAGAATAAAAAAAAAAAAAAAAAAAAAAAAAAAAAAAAAAAAAAAAAAAAAAGTTACCGCATTATAATTTGCGATAGGGCGATGGATTAGATAACATTTTCATGTGTTTTATAACATATGGCTGTGTTAAAACAAGCTTAAAGTAAAGAAAAAGTTATTTTATTCACGCTAAAATAAGTGTGTATACTATTATATCCACGTGGTTAAGAAATATGTGAATAAATGATGATTTCACTATCGGTCCTTTAATGCCAAATGTAACGTGTTATGATTTTGAGAGATGATTAAACCAATGATTTGCACTTGTCTTAATACAGGGTCCAAATGTCCAATGACGAATGTCGGCCGATGCAAAGGACCTGTTCCAATGATTCACTAATAATGTATTGTTATAAAAATTATTGTTTGCTGTAATGGATTTGTCTGTAATTTGTTTTGGAAGTATATGATGATTTTTCACAACTGTATATTGGAGCATATACGAATATGAGGACATTTGGCTAAAAGATAGCAAAATTAATCCATTAGTTCAACAAATATGATTTGTAGGTCTAAACTGCAGATCTAAATATAAACTTAAGAATATTGCAAGGAGATTGGTGTCTTATGCTATAGTAGATAATTATGCCCAAGCCCGGTTTGTAGGTTTTGGGTATTAGGGTTTTGAGCACCATATATAATATATAGTGAAACCCTAATACCCAAAATCCACAAACCGGGCTTGGGCCTAATTATTATCTAGTCTTTGTGTCGTTTTGTGGCCTGTCACATGAACCTTTAGGTATCTAAACAAAGTGGCCTGTCACACGGGAATCTGGAGTAATTTTAACACAAGAACAACAATACGATGAAGATGATGAGAATGAGAATGTAAATGAGGTAATTATTTATCTTGATCTTTGTAACTTTGTTTACTTTATAGTTTTGCAACTGTTTTGGGTTAAAACGGGTGATTATGGGTTAAGTTCTGTTTTTATTTATTTATTTATTTATTTATTTATTTATTTATTTATTTTTTGCATTAATTATACTGTTATTTCCCATATACAAATGTTAAATCGAAACAAGTTGAATATCTAGTATATAGTAGAAACTCTATAATATAATATACTTGGGATCACCAAAATTTATTAATTAAAAGAGTTATTAATTAATCGATAAATTAATAATTATTAATTTATATATTAATTAATACGAGCGGAGGTACCCGCACGTTGCTGCGGAAATATTATGGTTAATATAAACTTAAAATAAAACGTTTGAAAAACAATTATTGCTGAAATGTTGTAGTTAATCTAAACTTGAAATAAAACGATTGAAAAAAATTATTTTTGTTATTAACGACTAAATTTGCAAAAGATCGATAAACGTAAGTACTATTTTTTTAAAGTTAGTCTTTTGAGACTATCTTTGAAATTAAAAATTAACCTGAGGTGGTCTAAAAATAAAATTAAAAGAAAAAAAAAAAACTGATGAACATTATTTTAACGAATGAACAATAATTTTTAACGGGATCGATATGTTGCAAAGTTATTCCTTTGAGACTGTCTTTGAAATTAAAATTTAACCTGAGGTGTTGTTTTTGTTAAATATTTAATCTCAAAAAAATAATAATAATAATAAAAAAAAACGGATGAACAGTAACATGCTACAGTAACCCGTCTCACATATTTACTGTTTCGTCCACTGTAGCAAGCACTGTAGCTGCTACAGTGCTTGCTACAGTAACGATTCCCCCTTTTAGTATATACGAGCGGAGGAACCCGCGCGTTGCTGCGGAAATGCCGTGCTATTTATTTATTTTTTTACACCTTAGGGCTTAAGGACTAAATTGCAAAAGACTATTCTTGCTTCCACTGTGGCACTTTAAATGAATTTTGTTAATGGATTTTCCAAATCTTGTTAAAAATGTATTCTCATGAAAATTTTTAATAATCAAAATATCATTTTTTTTCCAAATATTACAAAAAAAAAATGAAAATTTTTAATAATCAAAATATCATTTTTTTTTCCAAATATTACAAAAAAAAAAGAAAAAAGAAAAAAAAACTGTTGCTATAGTACCACTGCTACAGTACCCGAACTCACATTTTCACTGTTTCGTCCACTGTAGCTGCTACAGTGTTTGCTACAGTGACGATTCCCCCTTTTAGTATATATAAATAATTTTATTAATTTATAGTAGAATACTTAGTTTACAAACACCTTTCAAGCTTCCACTTAATTATTGTATACAATGCATGTATATCAAATGAACGGCCCAATTTGAAAGAAACCTTCAATCTCCCACCTTATTATGCTTCTTGTGTTCAATGTATCACTTTATGGACATTAAAAATATTTGATATATAAATACAAGATCAAAATAGGTTAACACAAACAAATCATACACACAACATGGCTTCCCATTTTAAAGGTGTGAAAAAAACAACAATGACAGACGAGATTCGAAGAGCATTATGCAAGCACAACAAGGATAATCCAAGTCTCACTCAAAAGCAATTGCAAGAATGGGTTCATAGTAACTATGGTTTGCAGGTGAGTCAAGCGACAATATCGAATACAGTTAAGCGTTCTTTAGAGTATCTCTCACTTGCTCCCGAAAGAGGCGATGTTAAGCGACACAAACCGGCAAAATTTCCTGACCTAGAAAAATCTCTCTATGAATGGATTCTTCAATATCAAGAACATGTGAATGTGACAGGTGAACTATTCATCGAGAAGGCGAAAAAGTTCATGAAAGATATGTATCCAGTGGATACTCCAGACTTTACTTTTTCTATTGGTTGGCTTGGAAAGTTCAAAGCAAGATATGGAATTAAAAATTTCTGGCGTTTCGGAGAGAGTGGATCTGTTGAAATGGAGGGCATGGAGGACAAATTAAAATCCATAAGAGACAAAGTTGATCAGTTTGAAATGAAAGACATCTTTAATATGGATGAAACAGGTTTGTTTTTTTTATTATTTTATTTTATATTTTGTACTTTAGTGATGTAATTATTTACATGTTTTGATCTTAAACAGGTTTGTTTTTTAGACTTCAACCGGATCATTCCCTTGCAACAATGCAGCTTGAAGGGAAAAAACAAGACAAAGAAAGACTAACTGTTGCTATTTGTTGTGATGAGGACGGTTCGGAAAAACTTCCTTTATGGATTATTGGGAAATATGCTAAACCAAGGTGCTTCGAGAATGTAAACTTGAACAGTCTGAACTGTGAGTACCGTGCTAACAAACGAGCTTGGATGACTGGTGTGTTATTTGAAGAATATGTTCGCCAACTTGATAAAAAAATGGCTGGAAGAAAAATTCTCTTGATTGTGGATAATTGCCCTGCTCATTCAAAAATTATTGAAGGATTATGAAATGTTGAATTATTTTTTTGCCACCAAACACAACTTCAAAAATTCAACCTTGTGACGCGGGGATCATACGAGCTTTTAAGATGCATTATCGTCGTCGATTTTATAGAAGTCTTTTGGAGGGTTATGAATTAGGGGTTCCAAATCCAGCAAAAATAAATGTATTAGATGCAATGAATCTTGCAATTTCAGCATGGACTATGAATGTTCGTGCAAATACAATTGCGAACTGCTTTCGTCATTGTAAACTTCGATCAACAGATAACATGACTTTTGAGAACTCAGATGAAGGTGGTGAAAGCACTCAAGAACTCCAGAATTTGATCAAAGAGCTAGGTTATCGCAATGCAATGGATGTCGAAGATGTTCTGACCCACCCAGAAGAAAATGTAGTTGCACAGTTGTTGACTAATGAAGAAATTACTGAAAGCGTTATTGGAATTAATAAAGATGATATCGATGAAGAAGATGATGAAAATTCTATAATGGAGCCCCCTTCGCGAAACGAAGCTATTAAAGCGGCAATCACATTGAACAATTTCTTGTTGAGCTATGAGAAAACAACACCAGAAGTTCTTACCATGCTAAGGAAAATTAGAGACGAGATTCAAGGGGAAATTGATTTCAACAAAAAACAAAAGACAATTGAGTCATTTTTCAAGAAACCTTCATAAATCATTCATGTAATATGCTATATGTAACACCCCCAAATTTAAGTTTGTCGCAGCGGAAAATAATTTGGGTATTACGGGGAGGATCGAAGTTATAATCTCATAAAACGGCTTAAAAGAAGCGTTTTAAAAGTTATTTGTCATTCAAATAATATTTTTGATAAAAGATGAACCATTTGATTTAAAATCTTACTAAAAGATATAAAGGCTTGAAAGAATGACATATTTGATTTTTACACCATTTTAATTTATCAGAGTAATAAATGCCCACTCCGTGTCTTGTCCTGCTCCGCTAAATTACCTGAGATACACATGCTTAAAAGTGTCAACACAAAGGTTGGTGAGTTCATAGAGTTTTATGGAAAACCATTTATTTTGATAGATTTCAGGAATATTTGGTAATGATAAATATAAACAGTAATAAAACAAGTATTGAGTAATATTGACTTTAATCACAAATAAATCATATAAGTATTCAATCAAAATCAAGTAAGGAATTAATAATGCTAACATGAGCTGGAAACTCATGATGCTAATTTAATCAAATATACAATTCAAGTATGGTCAATTTCTTATACAGCTGTATCTAAATATATGTTGAAAACATACATTTCCTTATAGATATTGCACCAAGCCTCATGACACACAAGCTTAACAAAAGAGGTGATTTATCAAGTCAATGATAAATTTTGCCCTCTTATAATAGGTGATTTGCCAATTCCTATTTGTCTACGAATATAGTGTATCACGACTAATACGACTAACCATATGCATATGGCATTTCGTCAAGTATTAGTGTGACAGGAGGTCAATCCTTAACAGGTTTCGAAGCTGTTCACTATATTTGCGCTCACATAACAGTGATTAATGGCTCATGATTAAGGGACTTTATGCCGATAAGGTAACTTAGCCAATATCAAGGTAATAATGGGATCATTCAGGATAACATCATATAATCAAGTATCATACCATAATAATCAGTTTGGAAATAGTATCATCTGAGTATCAGTAATTCAGTTTAAGTATTTCGCCAGTAATATATATATATATATATATATATATATATATATATATATATATATATATATATATATATATATATATATATATATATATATATATATCACATACCACATAATCGAATTGGAAATATTATCATCAGAGTATCAGTATTTCAATTAAGTAATTCGCCAGTAACATACATATATCACATGCCACAATAATCAAACTGGAAACATTATCATATAAGTATCAGTATTTCAATTAAGTATTTCGTCAAGTATTGTATATATCACATCTTAAATCACAAACCATATTAAATAAATATCAATTAGAAAATTGATTTGAATCATGTATTTTGTTCATATACTTATCAATTTATCAAAGTATATGTAAGCATGTATCTCCCCCAATGAGTTTAAAAACAAGTATTGGAAATGGGGCTATGACTCACCTGGATTGATACGGAAATGATGAAAAGTAGAGTAGGATAAGATTATGAGAATGATTTGGAAACGTCTTTGATACGGAATCTGATAAAAAAATTTATCTGAGAATTTGACCAAATACTATTTGGTAAATACGAACGAATAACGAATAATATTTATTCGTTATGACGAATAGATGATGTGCAGTGTAATTATTATGCCATACATGATATGATGAAATACTTTGTTTAAATTATCTATCAAAGTTTTACCTTTTTAAACGTAAGTAAAAATAGTAACTTTTGAATTATCGTTATATATATTATTAACGTAAAAATAAATAATATATAAATAAAACGTAATAAAAATGCATATGACGTGATAGTTGATGTAAAATAGAAAATAAAATAAGAATGTGAAATATAATATGTTGGTCCTTGTCCTATTCCAGTTTTTACACCTTTTACTCTAACGGTGTTAGCGTTACACCGTTAGTCCTTTTTATATATATTTTATAATTATAGTCCACTACTTGTCCAAAATAACTTATTGATCCTGGAATATGATAATTTATCAATTTATATCCTATAGATTATGTTTTTACAGTTTCAGTCCTTACTTTTAACAGTTTGACAGTTTTAGTCCTCCTAAGTGTCGTCGCGTTACATTTTTAGTCCAAATATACAAAAATTATAAGAAAAATTTTATAAAAATTTCCGAAGCTTATTAAATTAATAACAATCTTATTTTAACTGCTTATTTTATAAAAGAGCTTATTTTTATATAAATGGGCCTTAACGAATCAAAACAAACGCCCGTTAAAAATATTAGAGGCGAGGACATGGAAATTGTTTTGGGCCTGAACTTGGGCTATTTTTATGATTCTAAAAATATTTTTTATGGGCCTGATGGACTGATAAAACGCTAAATCTTATTGGGCTTAGTATAAGCCCAATCGAATTTTATTAAATTTTGAATAATATTAACTTTAGAAAACCTTGTGATTGTCGATCAAATTGGCTAAATTTTAGTGTCGAGACGTGAGTATTTTTACAAGTTATCTAAATAAAAGTGATAGTTTTCTAGGTGGTCTATTGAGTCGTGTAATAATATTGGGTGTTCGTTAATTTAGATTACGAGATAAACGAGTGTTTCATGAGACGTAAAAAGACTTAGAAATATTTCTAAGTGTTTAGAGTTTTTCATCCGATTGAGCATGGTTTAATATAAGTTCATATGATGCATGCAACATAAAAATAAACGTGAAACAAGTGTGTGTCGTGACTCCTAGGCCTTCCAAGATAGAGGCTAGTCACGTTTTGTGTACTATATGTTAATATATATACGTAACACATATTTAAAAGTATATACGTTCAAACATTAATTTATATGTGATGCATGGATAATAAAATAACGTACGAGATGAATTTAATAGAGATGAAAACGACTTACAACACCTCAAGGGTGGTAGGGAGTCGAGATTGATGAAAGAAAACACAAGATTTAAACACGTTTGATATAACCCACTTATACGTTTGTATATATATAACCCGTTTCTTCGATAAGCCTTCCAAATGATTTAATGATACAAGCTGGTCTTCAAGAGAAGTTTTTGTGAGAGAATGAGAGTTTATTTATGGCAATATTTATTGTGTGAAGGAAAGTGGTGAAGAATGGATAGATATATATGAAGTTGAGGATACATAAACTTCATATATTTCAATAACATGTTGTACTATTCCATGAAAGTGAAGGGATGACTCTTTAGTCATTTTATGAATAGAAAAAGATTGTGTGAGAGCATGAATTATGGAATATGTCCTTGTGATTCATACATATGTCGACCATCAATTTATATATATACAAGATTTACAAAATCATGTAACGCTTGGTCTATAACTGATGAAACTTGATTAGGAACACGAAATGATGATTGAAATATTGTTAGAATCATTTAGAAACAAACCAGGATTAAAATGGTTGAGTTTGGAATTTTTATATGTGTCGAATGGGTTGGATTTTGGCCAAACACTTTGCCTCTATTAAACGTATCAAACGTTCATCTTAGAAGCTAAAATTTGGCGTCCTACTTCTTTGGCGGGTAGACAATTAGAAGGTATAAAAATATGGACATGTTACGTTTAAAAATTGAAAGAAAACGAGGCGTTTTGGGATGATCTTGGTCGATTAGAAACTGAAAGAAAAATAAAGTTGGGCCCTTGGTGTGGGCTG
Organism: Artemisia argyi; assembly: GCA_030686995.1. Lineage (NCBI taxonomy): Eukaryota > Viridiplantae > Streptophyta > Magnoliopsida > Asterales > Asteraceae > Artemisia > Artemisia argyi. The sequence goes on from CM060708.1 coordinate 159,581,170, forward strand.
ATGAACAGTGACGAGAAAAAGGAGTTGGGCTGGAATTTTATTAAGGGCCCGTTTGGTTATAATTAATTTTAATTAGGATTAGTAACTTTTTAATATTTTGTTAAACGTGTCGAGAACTTGTTTCGTCGTTTGGTGAATTCTGTGATATCGTAATCGTGACCATTTAATAAGAAAATTTCAAATTTTCCCGTAAAAATGGTGATTAAAATAATGACAGAGATTAATATATAATTAAACATTGTAAAACCTCGCGAAAATTTGTATAATTAACTTCGGTTAATTAAATAAATAATCTCTGTCATTATTGTAATTACCATTTTTTACGGGGAAATTTAAAATTTTCTTAGTATATTAAAATAGTCACGATTACGATATTGTCAAATTCGTCAAACGACAAAACAAGTTCTCGACAACATTAACAAAATATTAATAATTTCACTAAACCTAATTAATATTTACTAATTCTAATTACCAAACCAAACGGGCCTGTTTTTCCCCTAAGCCCAACCGGCCCAAGTTATAAACCCAAGATCATTACAAATAAGTAATATAAGTCGATCAAACATGCTCCAAAATGCTTCGTTTATTTTTAATTCGTACACACGACCTATGTATATTTTTACACATTCTCGTTAACCTCCTAGCCAACTATTAGTGTGTCGAATCTCACGTTCATACATTGAGTTTTGATACGTTTTTACGAGGCAAAGTGTTTAGCCATAAATCGACTCAAACGAGTTGTAACTTATTCAATTCTTAACCGTTTTAATCCCCATTGGTTTCTAAATGATCCTAATAATATTCCTGAGATGATTTTATGTTCAAATGTCGAATATGATCAAGTATGTACAAGTAACATACAATTTTGTAAATCGTATGTCAAGATATATAGTGGTCGACATACATAAGTGATTCACCAAGACATATCCCATTTTTCATGCTCTCACCTTCACTTCTTTAGTAATATAAATCGTCCTAGGAAGCTAAGTATGCTGACATTGAATAGTCCTTGTGTTTCTTTGGATGAATACAAACCATACGATTCATTCCAATTTGATACATATATACGTTCATGCATGCACTAGTTTCTTTTCATTTCCATACTCTTTCACATACTCCATCCGTTCTAAATCTCACCCCTATAACTCAAAAGTCGAATGATATATTAGTTAGGGACTCAAGAAAAGGAAATCGGGTTTAATATATATATAACGTTTGGGTTATATAGTGAAACGTGAAATCCTTGTGTTCCATTCTATTTCACTCGACCTCTTTATCACCTCTAAGGTGTTTGTAAGTCGTTTACATCCCTTCTAAATTCATGTTACACGTTAAATCTATGTCATGCACTATATTTATTTTTGTTCGAACGTATATCATTTCATATATATATTACATGTACGTATTTATTTTTACTACACGAAACATGACTAGCCTCTATCTTGGAAGGCCTAGGAGTCACGTAGCACATGTATCTCACATTAGTTTCACGTTATACGCATTAAACAAAACCATTTTTGAAGCGTACCACACCGTATGAAATTTCACTAAACACTTAGAAAATATTGCAAGTTTTCAAAATATATAAACGATTCAAACACCCTACAAACGCATCGTATAACTTTTAATTTCATGTAACAAGCACCCAATATTTTTGCTCGACCTAATAGACCACCTAGAAAACTATTAGTTTCATATACACGACTTGTTAAAATATTCACGTTTTGACACCATAATCGAGCCAAAGAGAATCAACACAAACCGGGTTTTTCAAATCAAAACTTATATAAAAACTAATATTTTGTCGATTGGGCTTAATCTAAGCCCAATAAGACTTTACGATAAAACAGCCCACTGGGCCCATAAAATATATTTTTGGAATCACAAAAGAAGCCCAAGTTCAAGCCCAAAATAATTTTCATGCCCTCGCCTCTAAATTTTTAAATGGGCTTTTGTTCTATTTCGTTAAGGTCCATAAGCTATAAAAATTGAGCTTTTAACAAAATAAGCTATTGAAATAAGCTTAGAATAAATAAAATAAGCTACGGAAATTTTTATAAAATTTTTATAATCATTTTTGCAAATTTGGACTAAAAATGTAACGCGACGACACCTATAGGGACTAAAAGTGAAAATATTGGAAAGAAAGGACTAAACTGTAGAAACAGAAAGAAAGGATAAAAATTGATAATATATGATGTTACAAGCTTAGATTGTAATTTTGGACAAGTAGTGGACTATAATTGTAAAATATATATAAAAAGGACTAACGGTGTGACGCTAACGCCGTTAGTATAAAAAGTATAAAAATTGGAAAAGGACAAGGACTACACATAATCTATTTGACATTCTCATTTTATTTTCTATTTTACGACAACCATCACGTCATATGCATTTTATTACGTTTTATATATATATATATATATATATATATATATATATATATATATATATATATATATATATATATATATATATTATTTATTTTTACGTTAATAATATATATAACGATATCTAAAAAGTTAATATTTTTACTTACGATTAAAAAGGTAAAACTACGATGGATATTTTAAATAAAGTATTTTAACATATCATGCATGACATAATAATTTCACTGCACATCATCTATTCGTCATAACGAATAATAATTATTCGTTATTCGTTCGTAATTACCAAATAGTATTTGGTTATATTCTCTGATAAATTTATTTATCAGGTTCTGTGTCAAAGACGTTTCCATAATCGTTTCCATAAATCTCATCCTATCTTACTTTTCATCATTTCCAAATCAATCCAGGTGAGTCATAGCCTCATTTCCAATAATTGTTTTTAAATCATTGGGGGAGATACATGCTTACATATACTTTGATAACTGGATAAGTATATGAAATAAAATACATGATTTAAATCAATTTCCTAATTGATATTAAAATAATATAATTTGTGATTTAAAATGTGATATATACAATACTTAATTGAAATACTGATACTCATATAATAATGCTTTCAATTTGATTATTGTGGTATGTGATATATATATTTTACTGATGAATTACTTGACTGAAATATTGATATTCTGATGATAATGTTTCCAATTCGATTATTGTGATATGTGATATACATATATGCTACTGGCGAAATACTTAAACTGAATTTCTGATACTCAAACGATAATATTTTCAAACTGAATTTCTGATACTCAACGTTAATATTTTCAAACTGAATTTCTGATACTCAAACGATAATATTTTCAAACTGAATTTCTGATACTCAAACGATATTGTTTTCAAATTGATTACTGTGATACGATACTTGATTTCATGATGTTATGCTAAATGAGCCTATTAGTCCTTGATATTGCCTAAGTTAGCTTATCGCCATATAGTCCCTCAATCATGAGCTATTAATCACTGTAATGTGAGCGCGAATATAGTGAACAGATTCGAAACCTGTTTTGGATTGACCTCCGATCCCACTAATACTTGACGGAATGCCATTATGCATGTGGTTAGTCGTATTAGTTGTGATACACTATATTTGAGACAAATAGGAATTGGCAAATCACCTATGAATAGAGGGCAAAATTTGTCATTGATTTAATAGAACACCCCCTTTGTTAACGTCTTGCGTGTCATGAGGCTTGGTGCAATATCTATAAAGGAAAGATATATGTTTTCAACATATATTTAGATATAGTTGTATAGGTTTGACCATACGTGAATTGTATATCTGATTAAATTAGCATCATGAGTTTCCAGCTCATGTTAGGATTATTGATTTCTTATTTGAATGTGATTGAATACTTATATGATTTATTTGTGATTATAGTCAATATACTCAATATTTGTTTCATTACTGTTTGTATTTTATCAATACCAAATATTCCTGAAATCTAACAAAATAAAGGGTTTTTCCTAAAACTCTATGAACTCACCAACCTTTGTGTTGACACTTTTAAGTATGTGTATCTCAGGTAATTTAACGGAGCAGGACAAGACACGGAGTGGGCATTTATTACTCTGATAAATTAAAATGGTGTAAAAATCAAATTTGTCATTTTTACAAGCCTTTATATCTTTTTATAAGATTTTAAATCAAATGGTTCATCTTTTATCAAAATTATTATTTGAATGACAAATAACTTTCAAAACGTTTCTTTTAAACCGTTTCATATGGTTAAAACTTCGATCCTCACCGTAACATCCAAATTACTTTTCCGCTGTGACAAACTTAAATTTGGGGGTGTTACAGATTGGCATCAGAGCTACAGTTATAGAGAATTAAATGTTTTCAAACATTAAAACTATAACTTCATTTTCAAAATAATGATTTTACACCATAACATTTTATGCCCTCCATGTCTGCTGACTGTCATGCTCCATACTTTATCTGTTGAGTTTATCTTACATGCTTAATAGTTACTCTTACACAATTGTTATTTCATCTGTACCGTTATATCTTTAATATACAAAATACTCATAAAATATTATTCTTGGTTACTACTGTAGCATGTCTTCAGGAACGCCCGTGAATATCAAATCTACTAATACCTCATCAATCAATAAAAAATCTCCAAATAATGAAGATCCTTACGTACAAATAATAAAATCCCAACCTAATATAGAACTCAATCCGAGATCACCTCCATCGTCACCTATTCGTTCACCTTTACGTCAAAGAATCAGGAGAGCTACCGAATCATATGAAGATTTGATTGGTGGCCAGGCAACATTCGAAGTTGGACAAGGTTCGAGCCAAGAGATATCATGGATGAATGTTGAGCCAATTTCTCCGTTACCTTATACTTCAGATTCTACAATACCAAATTCTTCAAATAATTTATCTTCACCTAACTCTCCCGACTACGATATAAGCACTCCTGAATCAATATGGAATCTTATTTATCGACATGCCGGCATATTGGATGCTCACACTGAACAGCTAAAAGGGTTATGACCAACTCAATTTGAATGGTACGACCGTAACCTTGACGCTTTGTTCAAAAGGGCAGATGCTGAAAGGCGAACAATATGTGAGTTAGGAATAAAGATTAATGAAATAAAGGACAACACCAACCAGGAACTTAGAAGTTTGGACTCCAGGGTTCGTTGTGCAAGAAGAGAACACGGTCATACACATGTAAGAATTAGAGATATTGAGAGAACCCTATGGATGGCCAGAGATGCAGCCAGAAACCAGGGTCAAAAGATTGCCGCATTAGAGAGTATGTTGGCAAATCAAATGAACATGTGTCAAGAACGTTTCTCAAACATGGAAGCTGCACAACTTGAACTTGAGAAAGAAATTAGATATTTACGTCAGAGGCGTAACTAATCTTAAGTTTACAAGTTTCCTTGTTGTTCCTAATAAACCAAATAGACTTGGTTAATATCTCTTGTAATGTTCAATAATTCTGAGACTTCAGAACGTGTAATCAAAACATATTGTATAATAACATCCTTTCTGTTATATCTTTATGTTATGAATCAACCTTTTCCTCCGTATAAATCATGCATGTAATGAATCCTCATATTTTCATGCAAAAATCTCATCATTTGTTATTTCTTTAATAACCAAATGATTCTATTCAGATCAATGGAGTATTAATAAAAGATCTTGTATCGTTTATCTTGCAAAGACAATCATACAAGTTATTAATATTCTATTTACATCTGTAATATTATTCAAATCTACCGTAAGATTTCTTACAAATAATTAAGATTTCTTAAAACTTACCATGATTAATCTAAAACTTTAAGAATCGTCTAAATACCAATTTTTGAAAAGGAATTTAAAGAATGAAGAAAAGATAATTAAACTTCATTTGAAATAGACAAGTCGGTTTGTTCCTTAGTAATCCCATATCAAGAGTTGATCATTGATAAAATGATACAACAAAGACATATCTTGAAATTAGATTATAGTAGGGAGTCAATTCAGTCTATCATCAATGAAATAATTAACTTCATTATTTAAATTTTTCTGATATTATATGGATTCTAATGTTGAGTTTCATTTATGATTACAGAAAATGGACAACATGAACAATGCATATCAATCATCATCAGAAATCACCATGACTCCTGGAGCTATCCAGAAATTGGTAAAAGACATAGTGTCGGTGGTACTAGAAGAGACTAATGTAGTTTATCCGAGAAGAGAGACGGGTATACTTGGTAATCAAAACCCTACAAGTTTCATGAAGTATAGGCCACCTCACTTAAAGATTCAAGAAGAAATGATCAACCCTACCATCAACCATCATCAAGGAATTAGGCATGGAATTTTACCAAATGGAAATAATCAGAAGAGGAAACTCCCCGAGACAGGAACCATCAATCCTATCTACTGCAACATCTTCAATGCTCAAGACCGTTATCGCAAACATCTAGAAGACCGTATGAAGTATCAACATCAGCTGGGACTAAATCAGAAAGCTAATAGAAATTGTCTTGTCGCACCTGTTACTGGAAGTGGTTATCGTGGAACTTTACCCTGGTGTCAAAAATGCAACCAGCATCACACCGGGAAATGTAGGGTTAAATGCACGAAATGTCAGAAAATAGGTCACCAGGCAATAGCTGCAGGACTAAGGACATGAAAGTACAACCAACAACCATTGTATGTCACGGATGTGGTGGACATGGTCATCATGTGAAACGATGTCCAAACTACAATGTTAATTGGAAAGCCAAGACCTTTACAAGAAAATGAATAATCTTTAAAGACCTTGAAAGTATCAAGGGAATGGCAACTAGATTGGAACAGATGAATAAATTCCTGTTGAAGATAAATAAAATCTAGTTTAAAATTTCCTAAGTTGTATTTCTTTCCTGTATTTCACTTCAAGTTACGATGGATGTAACTTAAACAATAATCTTTCTACTGTATCGAAAAATCTCCCTTGTAATATTTCCATAATAATGATAATATAAGTTAATTTCAATTTCTGTCTCATTTACCAAATGACAATATACAATAATTACTCCATAAATTTCTGATTTATATTATGAACCCTAAAATTTTCCACTTTATTTCAAAAAGGAATTACGTGTTATATCATAAAAACAACACATTGAACATCATCTAAAACAATTTATAGAAATATATGATTGAACCAAACATCACATCATTTGGTCCTCAATTATACATAACCTGATCAACTATGTATAATTTAAGAAAAATTAGGTTATGAAAGGAACAATGATATTTTCAAATAATTAAATAACAATCTTCATTCAAAAGTAAGATAAAGAACTAAAATAAACTGTTCATAATCAATACATTGAACAAACCATAATAAATATCTATCATGTATCATCACCATTATGATAGGAAATCAACAAAAGTACAAGCAAGAAAACACCAATAATTCACAACAACAGATAAAAGACATCAATAGCGAAATTTTTATTAAAATCCATAAAAGTTAATACATAAACAAATAATTAGCATCGGAAGTGCTATCATTACAATTATTACAATACAAACAAAAGAATCTTCAATAGGTTGATCCGCCATGACAAATAAGACTCCCACCAACAAAACAATAGCAAGAGCCACCACAGGATGAATCACCTTAACTATGCTGAAAAATAAATATAAACCAAATATTAAAAACAATAATGAGACAAATTCTTAAAAACAAAACGAGTTTTATTCCTTATTCGTTACAAGAAAATAAAAACATAACAAGAACTTAATCCAAAACAACCCTAGCTCAAGATTTTACCCCCAAATCTTGTCGACGGTAATAGCAAGGATAGTAAGGGGTACGACGAACATCAAGATCGCGACCAAGAATCCAAAGTCTTCATCCGGAACGTACGCTAAGTAGATGGCGGCAAGGACGACGTACACAATCACTAAGATGGTTATGAGATGCGGCATTTTGATGGAAAATGAGAGAAAAATGGTTGATGGAAGAAGTGGAAGTTTGAAAGTGGTATGTATAGGCTAAAATGTGACCGTTGGGCACTATTCCCGACCGTTGGGCACTATTTACAAGCCGTTATTTCACTATTCATGACCACTATTTTCAATATTCACAACCCTTAAATACTTCAGTTACCTTGTCTTGTTGTGTACAAGTAAATCTAACTGAATCCCGTTTCCGTAGTTTTAGGAATAAAAATCTCCCGACAACCTCTGTTCAAAAATTCTTTACTCAAGTAATCACATTAAATTTGAATTTCGGGACGAAATTCAGAATGACATGTGGGTCCTGTAAAACCTCGCGAAAATTTGTATAATTAACTTCAGTTAATTAAATAAATAATCTCTGTCATTATTGTAATTACCATTTTTTACGGGGAAATTTAAAATATTCTTAGTATATTAAAATGGTCACGATTACGATATTGTCAAATTCGTCAAACGACAAAACAAGTTCTCGACAACATTAACAAAATATTAATAATTTCACTAAACCTAATTAATATTTCCTAATTCTAATTACCAAACCAAACGGGCCTGTTTTTCCCCTAAGCCCAACCGGCCCAAGTTATAAACCCAAAATCATTACAAATAAGTAATATAAGTCGATCAAACATGCTCTAAAATGCTTTGTTTATTTTTAATTCGTACACACGACCTACGTATATTTTTACACATTCTCGTTAACCTCCTAGCCAACTATTAGTGTGTCGAATCTCACGTTTATACGTTGAGTTTTGATACATTTTTACGAGGCAAAGTGTTTAGCCATAAATCGACTCAAACGAGTTGTAACTTATTCAATTCTTAACCGTTTTAATCCCCGTTTGTTTCTAAATGATCCTAATAATATTCCTGCAATGATTTTATGTTCAAATGTCGAATATGATCAAGTATCTACAAGTAACATACGATTTTGTAAATCGTATGTCAAGATTTATAGTGGTCGACATACATAAGTGATTCACCAAGACATATCCCATTTTTCATGCTCTCACATTCACTTCTTTAGTAATATAAATCATCCTAGGAAGCTAAGTATGCTGACATTGAATAATCCTTGTGTTTCTTTGGATGAATACAAACCATACGATTCATTCCAATTTGATACATATATACTTTCATGCATGCATTAGTTTCTTTTCATTTCCATACTCTTTCACATACTCCATCCGTTCTAAATATCACCCCTATAACTCAAAAGTCGAATGATATATTAGTTAGGGACTCAAGAAAAGGAAATCGGGTTTAATATATATATAACGTTTGGGTTATATAGTGAGACGTGAAATCCTTGTGTTCCATTCTATTTCACTCGACCTCTTTATCACCTCTAAGGTGTTTGTAAGTCGTTTACATCCCTTCTAAATTCATGTTACACATTAAATCTATGTCATGCACTATATTTATTTTTGTTCGAACGTATATCATTTCATATATATATTACATGTACGTATTTATTTTTAGTACACGAAACGTGACTAGCCTCTATCTTGGAAGGCCTAGGAGTCACATAGCACACGTATCTCACATTAGTTTCACGTTATACGCATTAAACAAAACCATTTTTAAAGCGTACCACATCGTATAAAATTTCACTAAACACTTAGAAAATATTGCAAGTTTTCAAAATATATAAACGATTCAAACACCCTACAAACGCATCGTATAAGTTTTAATTTCATGTAACAAGCACCCAATATTTTTGCTCGACCTAATAGACCACCTAGAAAACTATTAGTTTCATATACACGACTTGTTAAAATATTCACGTTTTGACACCATAATCGAGCCAAAGAGAATCAACACAAACCGGATTTTTCAAATCAAAACTTATATAAAAACTAATATTTTGTCGATTGGGCTTAATCTAAGCCCAATAAGACTTTACTATAAAACAGCCCACTGGGCCCATAAAATATATTTTTGGAATCACAAAAGAAGCCCAAGTTCAAGCCCAAAATAATTTTCATGCCCTCGCCTCTAAATTTTTAAATGGGCTTTTGTTCTATTTCGTTAAGGCCCATAAGCTATAAAAATTGAGATTTTAACAAAATAAGCTATTGAAATAAGCTTAGAATAAATAAAATAAGCTACGGAAATTTTTATAAAATTTTTATAATCATTTTTGCAAATTTGGACTAAAAATGTAACGCGGCGACACCTATAGGGACTAAAAGTGAAAATATTGGAAAGAAAGGACTAAAACTGTAGAAACAGAAAGAAAGGATAAAAATTGATAATATATGATGTTACAAGCTTAGATTGTAATTTTGGACAAGTAGTGGACTATAATTGTAAAATATATATAAAAAGGACTAACGGTGTGACGCTAACGCCGTTAGTATAAAAAGTATAAAAATTGGAAAAGGACAAGGACTACACATAATCTATTTGACATTCTCATTTTATTTTCTATTTTACGACAACCATCACGTCATATGCATTTTATTACGTTTTATATATATATATATATATACATATATATATATATATATATATATATATATATATATATATATATATATATATATATATATATATATATATATATATATATATATTTTTACGTTAATAATATATATAACGATATCTAAAAAGTTAATATTTTTACTTACGATTAAAAAGGTAAAACTACGATGGATATTTTAAATAAAGTATTTTAACATATCATGCATGACATAATAATTTCACTGCACATCATCTATTCGTCATAACGAATAATAATTATTCGTTATTCGTTCGTAATTACCAAATAATATTTGGTTATATTCTCTGATAAATTTATTTATCAGGTTCTGTGTCAAAGACGTTTCCATAATCGTTTCCATAAATCTCATCCTATCTTACTTTTCATCATTTCCAAATCAATCCAGGTGAGTCATAGCCCCATTTTCAATAATTGTTTTTAAATCATTGGGGGAGATACATGCTTACATATACTTTGATAACTGGATAAGTATATGAAATAAAATACATGATTCAAATCAATTTCCTAATTGATATTAAAATAATATAATTTGTGATTTAAAATGTGATATATACAATACTTAATTGAAATACTGATACTCATATAATAATGCTTTCAATTTGATTATTGTGGTATGTGATATATATATTTTACTGATGAATTACTTGACTGAAATATTGATACTCTGATGATAATGTTTCCAATTCGATTATTGTGATATGTGATATATATATATGTTACTGGCGAAATACTTAAACTGAATTTCTGATACTCAAACGATAATATTTTCAAACTGAATTTCTGATACTCAAACGATAATATTTTCAAACTGAATTTCTGATACTCAAACGATACTGTTTTCAAATTGATTACTGTGATACGATACTTGATTTCATGATGTTATGCTAAATGAGCCCATTAGTCCTTGATATTGCCTAAGTTAGCTTATCGCCATATAGTCCCTCAATCATGAGCCATTAATCACTGTAATGTGAGCGCGAATATAGTGAACAGATTCGAAACCTGTTTTGGATTGACCTCCGATCCCACTAATACTTGACGGAATGCCATTATGCATGTGGTTAATCGTATTAGTCGTGATACACTATATTTGAGACAAATAGGAATTGGCAAATCACCTATGAATAAAGGGCAAAATCTGTCATTGATTTGATAGAACACCCCCTTTGTTAACGTCTTGCGTGTCATGAGGCTTGGTGCAATATCTATAAAGGAAAGATATATGTTTTCAACATATATTTAGATACAGCTGTATAGGTTTGACCATACGTGAATTGTATATCTGATTAAATTAGCATCATGAGTTTCCAGCTCATGTTAGGATTATTGATTTCTTATTTGAATGTGATTGAATACTTATATGATTTATTTGTGATTATAGTCAATATACTCAATATTTGTTTCATTACTGTTTGTATTTTATCAATACCAAATATTCCTAAATCTAACAAAATAAAGGGTTTTTCCTAAAACTCTATGAACTCACCAACCTTTGTGTTGACACTTTTAAGTATGTGTATCTCAGGTAATTTAACGGAGCAGGACAAGACACGGAGTGGGCATTTATTACTCTGATAAATTAAAATGGTGTAAAAATCAAATTTGTCATTTTTACAAGCCTTTATATCTTTTCATAAGATTTTAAATCAAATGGTTCATCTTTTATCAAAATTATTATTTGAATGACAAATAACTTTCAAAACGTTTCTTTTAAACCGTTTTATGTGGTTAAAACTTCGATCCTCACCGTAACACCCAAATTACTTTTCCGCTGCGACAAACTTAAATTTGGGGGTGTTACAGATTGGTATCAGAGCTAGAGTTATAGAGAATTAAATGTTTTCAAACATTAAACTATAACTACACTTTCAAAATAAATGATTTTACACCATACCATTTTATGCCCTCCGTGTCTGCAGACTGCCGTGCACCAAGCCTCATGACAAATATACAATTCAAGCCTCATGACACGCAAGCTTAACAAAAGAGGTGATTTATCAAGTCAATGATAAATTTTGCCCTCTTATAATAGGTGATTTTCCAATTCCTATTTGTCTACGAATATAGTGTATCACGTCTAATACGACTAACCATATGCATATGGCATTCCATCAGATATTAGTGGGACAGGAGGTCAATCCTTAACAGGTTTCGAAGCTGTTCACTATATTCGCGCTCACATAACAGTGATTAATGGCTCATGATTAAGGGACTTTATGGCGATAAGGTAACTTAGGCAATATCAAGGTAATACTGGGATCATTCAGGATAACATCATATAATCAAGTATCATACCACAGTAATCAGTTTGGAAACAGTATCATCTGAGTATCAGTAATTCAGTTTAAGTATTTCGCCAGTATATATATATATATATATATATATATATATATATATATATATATATATATATATATATATATATATATATATATATATATATCTTAACTAATTATAAAGGGTGTATGGTCAACAAGTCAATGGGTGAAAACTGAAATTAATGTATTCCCTATTTTGCCCTTGGATACCCATATATAAACCGAACTTTACTCATTCTCTAACCCAAAACACACACACAACAAATAGTCCCCTCTCTATCTCTCTTTCTCTCTCTCTTTAACCACAACCGAACTCCACCTGCCGCCCACCTCCATACCCCTCCACCACCCGTTCTCCACCACGAAAACCATCACCACTCACACCACCAACCTACGCCGCCACCACCGACTCCACCTCCACCGGTACTCATAAACAAACGCACCGTACGCTACTTCCACCTCATGCCTCCACCGTAGGCCATGAACAACGCCAACCACCACAGAAGCCCCGTCGCCGAAATCTTAGAGAAAGGTATTTTTCATATCTAATGTTTTTTCTTATCGATCTATCTTTATTTTTTTTTTATAGTTCTAAAGGTTTTTTTTAGTAGATCTATCTTTATTTTTTTTTATAGATCTAAAGGTTTTGAAGGGTTTTTATTTTATTTTTATTTTTTTTGTTTATAGATCTATGCATATTCTTAACGGATCTATTTATTTTGAATAGTTTGAAGATGATTTCCGACCACTGCTATTGACGGAATATTCCGATGCCGCCACCGGAATATGCGTTGCCATCGCTGGATATGACCACGAGCGACGCCATCCTAGCCGAAACCATCAGTCAAAGGTTTTTATTTTTGTAGTTCTTTTTGTTAAAGATATATATTTACCTTTTCCAGCTTTTTTATAATGAATCAACATGTTTTTTAGTGCCCCCGTTGTTGCCTGAATTCAGTGCCTCCGTTGCCGCCGGAATCCTTGACACTGCCGTCACCGAAGCATGTTGCGGTCTCCTGGTTTCTTATTAAAGTTTGTGGATATCTTTTTATTATAAAATTTATCATGTATTTATGAGTTTGTTGGTGATTTTTATTTTCATATAAAGTTTGTTATAAAGTTTGTGTATTTGGTTCTTTAAAGTTTATGGAAAGATTGTTACAAGACTTGGTATAAAGTCTATGGTGTAAATTTGGTTTAAGCCATTTGATTATGAGAAATCAATATATGATGTTTGTCATGGTTAATAGCTGAATGGGTCAAATTTAGCTCAATATTCCTTTAGTAAAAGTATAGGAGTTTGATATGAATAATTTGGTTGTTTGAACAAATTTCCCTGCCAATATGTTCTGCTCTTTTTTTATAAAGTTATGTTGTCAATTACTGAAACCAAGTTAATTATTCATATATTTATAGTCCAATGTTTAAAACAAGCTATCTTAGGAATTGAATGTGCTTTTGAATAAATTTCTATATACTGTTTGTGTGTTTCAACCGTTTGGCTCATTAGCATTAGCATCATAATTATTCCATCTCCATTCTGCATACTTGATCCATAATTAATAAATTGATAAATCGCAACACAAAGCTACTTTGTATACATATAGCTTTGGACATTGGTTTGAATCATAAGATTATCACGCTTGTCGTATATGTATATTTTTAAGTAAATGGGTTGGAATAGGTTTAAGGATTTCGAGTAGCACAACTTAGGACTCTGTTTTGAACCAATCAACTCTTGTTAGACTTGTTGTGCCCATTGATGCATGTTTTAGGATTTTGAGATCATGTCACAGTTGGTTTGTTTTAGCATTTAAACAAATGTTGCGTATTGCACATTGATGAATGTGTGCTGACTACTTTGACATATTCAGGCTGGTGTATATTTGAGTCAACCTTTACCCATGGTGGCCGCAGCTTCCAATTCCCCTGCACACTCTGAAACCACTACTCAACAACATCCTGACAACGAAAAGAACCAAGACGCGTTGCAAAAACTTAAATAAGATCCTACTAATTGATTTCAAACGAAAAAAATAATAATTAAAAAAGGATTATTAAAAAGCATGTACTGTCTATAGCTATGTTGATTTGACAATAAATGCCTGCAAAAACTTAAATAAGATCCGACAAGACTATTTAAGACTTTAAGTATCTTTTCCAACTTTACACATTTGTCGAGTAGTTCATTTTATTTAAATTTAAAGCATGCATCGAAAATATAAACATTTATAATTAGATGGAAAAAGCATGCATCGAAAAAAGCATGCATCAAAAAAAGCATGCATCGAAAATTTATCAATTAAATATCAACATTTAAATATCATGCATCGAAAATTTAAAATTTAAAATTTACCAATTAAAAGCATGCATCGAAAATTTACCAATTAAATATCAACATCAAAAATTTACCAATTAAATATCAACATTTAAATATCAAAGGAGTCTTCTAAGTTAAAGCAAAAGCATGCATCGAAAAAAAACAAATAAATATCAACATTTATTAGTCACACTCAAATAAGGTCACATAAATTAGCTATTTTAGAAATTCAAATTGATACTAAATAAATATTTTATTTGTTAGTGCAATCACATGTTATGAGTATACATTGTTTGTCCCCCACTAGCCCCTACTTCTAGCCCCACCTAGCCCCACTGCCACCTTTCTTTTTTGTCCCCCACTAGCCCCTACTTCTAGCCCCACCTTTTTTTTTAAAATTAAAATCTGATAATGGTTGGTCAAAATATGCGGCCACATTTTTTTTTTTTTTTTTTTTTTTTTTTTTTTTTTTTTTTTTTTTTTTTTGGTAATAAATGTTAAAAAAGTTTTTAAAAAAAAAGTATTTTGTTAAAAATAATAAAAGTTGAAATTTTTTTGTAAAAAAAATAAAAGTTGTAAATTTTTAATATAATTTTGTAATTTTTTTTGTAACAATCAAGTGCCCGGCTCCATGATCTTTTAAATGATTTGAATAAAAGTTACTTACAAATTTACTATATAAATCACAAACATACACCGCTGCCGCTAATCGCGGATACTTTTAGAAAAAAACGTATACATGAAAAATATTTTATCGTCACAAAATTAGTCACCGGAATTTAATTCATGTAGCCCTTTTCCTGGGATGGGTTCACGGGATGTAATGGTCATATATGTTGCAAGTACACAATGCTCCCGCGGCAACGTGCGGGCGAACCACTCATTCAAACTATAAAAGTACTATGATTAAGCTATGATTAGACAATATATTACAACTTTTTTTTATTATTGTTTTAGTTTATTTTGATATTTTCATGTTCATGTTAAACATTACACGAAACACTTATCACAATATCGCAACTATAAATGTTTTTATATGTTGTTTGATAGATGTTAAGAATTTTTCTTACACTTTAGTTATCGTGTAGTACAACCGTTTGCAATTACATTATGATATGTTCACGTTCTATTTTGAACGCTACACAAAACACTCACCACAATATCGCATATCGTTAATTGTCTGCCGCTAGGAACCGCTGCTATGCGCGGGTACTCGTCTAGTATATATCACATACCACAATAATCGAATTGGAAACATTATCATCAGAGTATCAGTATTTCAATTAAGTAATTCGCCAGTAACATACATATATCACATGCCACAATAATCAAATTGGAAACATTATCATATGAGTATCAGTATTTCAATTAAGTATTTCGTCAAGTATTGTATATATCACATCTTAAATCACAAATCATATTAAATAAATATCAATTAGAAAATTGATTTGAATCATGTATTTTGTTCATATACTTATCAATTTATCAAAGTATATGTAAGCATGTATCTCCCCCAATGAGTTTAAAAACAAGTATTGGAAATGGGGCTATGACTCACCTGAATTGATACGGAAATGATGAAAAGTAGAGTAGGATAAGATTATGAGAATGATTTGGAAACGTCTTTGATACGGAACCTGATAAATAAATTTATCTGAGAATTTGACCAAATACTATTTGGTAAATACGAACGAATAACGAATAATATTTATTCGTTATGACGAATAGATGATGTGCAGTGTAATTTTTATGCCATGCATGATATGATGAAATACTTTGTTTAAATTATCCATCGAAGTTTTACCTTTTTAAACGTAAGTAAAAATATTAACTTTTGAAATATCGTTATATATATTATTAACGTAAAAATAAATAATATATAAATAAAACGTAATAAAAATGCATATGACGTGATGGTTGACGTAAAATAGAAAATAAAATAAGAATGTAAAATATAATATGTTGGTCCTTGTCCTTTTCCAGTTTTTACACTTTTTACTCTAACGGTGTTAGCGTTACACCGTTGGTCCTTTTTATATATATTTTATAATTATAGTCCACTACTTGTCTAAAATAACTTATTGATCCTGGAATATGATAATATATCAATTTATATCCTATAGATTATATTTTTACAGTTTCAATCCTTACTTTTAACAGTTTGACAGTTTTAGTCCTCCTAAGTGTCGTCGCGTTACATTTTTAGTGCAAATGTACAAAAATTATAAGAAAAATTTTATAAAAATTTCCGAAGCTTATTAAATTAATAACAAGCTTATTTTAACTGCTTATTTTATAAAAGAGCTTATTTTTATATAAATGGGCCTTAATGAATCAAAACAAAGGCCCGTTAAGAATATTAGAGGCGAGGACATGGAAATTGTTTTGGGCCTGAACTTGGGCTATTTTTATGATTCTAAAAATATATTTTATGGGCCTGATGGACTGATAAAACGGTAAATCTTATTGGGCTTAGTATAAGCCCAATCGAATTTTATTAAATTTTGAATAATATTAACTTTAGAAAACCTTGTGATTGTCGATCAAATTGGCTAAATTTTAGTGTCGAGACGTGAGTATTTTTACAAGTTATCTAAATGAAAGTGATAGTTTTCTAGGTGGTCTATTGAGTCGAGTAATAATATTGGGTGTTCGTTAGATTACGAGATAAACGAGTGTTTCATGAGACGTTTGTGACGTAAAAAGACTTAGAAATATTTCTAAGTGTTTAGAGTTTTTCATCCGATTGAGCATGGTTTAATATAAGTTCATATGATGCATGCAACGTAAAAATAAACGTGAAACAAGTGTGTGTCGTGACTCCTAGGCCTTCCAAGATAGAGGCTAGTCACGTTTTGTGTACTATATGTTAATATATATACGTAACACATATTTAAAAGTATATACGTTCAAACATGAATTTATATGCGATGCATGGATAATAAAATAACGTACGAGATGAATTTAATAGAGATGAAAACGACTTACAACACCTCAAGGGTGGTAGGGGGTCGAGATTGATGAAAGAAAACACAAGATTTAAACACGTTTGATATAACCCACTTATACGTTTGTATATATATAACCCGTTTCTTCGATAAGCCTTCCAAATGATTTAATGATACAAGCTGGTCTTCAAGAGAAGTTTTTGTGAGAGAATGAGAGTTTATTTATGGCAATATTTATTGTGTGAAGGAAAGTGGTGAAGAATGATATATATGAAGTTGAGGATACGTAAACTTCATATATTTCAATAACATGTTGTACTATTCCATGAAAGTGAAGGGATGACTCTTTAGTCATTTTATGAATAGAAAAAGATTGTGTGAGAGCATGAATTATGGAATATGTCCTTGTGATTCATACATATGTCGACCATCAATTTATATATATACACGATTTACAAAATCATGTAACGCTTGGTCTATAACTGATGAAACTTGATTAGGAACACGAAATGATGATTGAAATATTGTTAGAATCATTTAGAAACAAACCGGGATTAAAATGGTTGAGTTTGGAATTTTTATATGTGTCGAATGGGTTGGATTTTGGCCAAACACTTTGCCTCTATTAAACGTATCAAACGTTCGTCTTAGAAGCTAACATTTGGCGTCCTACTTCTTTGGCGGGTAGACAATTAGAAGGTATAAAAATATGGACATGTTACGTTTAAAAATTGAAAGAAAACGAGGCGTTTTGGGATGATCTGGGTCGATTAGAAACTGAAATAAAAATATGTGGGCTGATGAACAGTGACGAGAAAAAGGAGTTGGGCTGGAATTTTATTAAGGGCCCGTTTGGTTATAATTAATTTTAATTAGGATTAGTAACTTTTTAATATTTTGTTAAACGTGTCGAGAACTTGTTTCGTCGTTTGGTGAATTCTGTGATATCGTAATCGTGACCATTTAATAAGAAAATTTCAAATTTTCCCGTAAAAATGGTGATTAAAATAATGACAGAGATTAATATATAATTAAACGTTGTTAATTATATGGATTTTTGCGAGGTTTTACACTATATATAAGGAATTATTAATTTATATTTTATATGGGGTCTAAAGAAATTATCAAAAATGTATTATCTTATAATTTTAGCGAATTATTAATTTAGCACCCTATCCCCGAGTCGGGACCGACAAAAAATATTATCTTAGAGAGTTTATTAAATAATCGAGTATTAATTTATCGAGTTTCTACTGTACTTATAAATTTAATAAACTTGTGTGTCATGATTATTAATTAGTCTACTGATTTCTAAGGATTTGTTGTCAATATGTTGTGATTTATTTTTGTAGACAAAGGTGGGGCGAGACCAAGAAGAGAAAGAGGACGAAGATATAGAGGATTGTGTGGAGTTCAAACGACTTGATGACGGGAGTTTAAGAATCCAAATGAGTTGTTCACGTGCTAAACGCTTTGAGATTTTGCATAACCAAATCGGGTGTTTCTACAGATTGATATAGCACATGGTCGCGCCAAGTTATAAGTAATTCAGCCTGTGTTCGTATATCAATAGAGAAGTTGCCATGTAAATCACATATGTTTTTTAGCGTTCTATTTGTTAAGTTGAGATAGCGATTTAAAGAAGTTGCATTTGAGTTTGATCAAGGGAAATGAATATGAGATATCGAAATGTATATATTATGTCTTGTAAAGCAGTGGGATATTGAAAAATTAATGAATGATTGTTACCATAAGATCTAAGTTTGTTTATTTAAGTTCAATTTAAGATATATGATCCTTGTGTTTTTCTCTATTTCAGCTTAATTTGATACTCGTATTTTATATCTGTTAGTAATTTAGTATAATAATACAACTCTAAAAGTTTTGAAGATAGGCTTTGCTATAATAAAAATGAGTGGCAAATAATGTGTCAAATTTTCTCATTGGCATCTTTTTTTGTCACAAGGTTTGTAATCTTATTTTCCAGTCCACGGGAAATTTCTCAGTTTTGAAAATGGTTCGATAAGCGAATTACATAAACCACCTGTGGTCATCACGATAGGAATGAAGATCAAGTGTTCATTAATTCTACCTTCTCATCTTTGTTGCGAAAAAAGTGATAGCTAACCTATAAAAAGCGTATTCATGTATGATGTATAATCACTATTTTGGCTTGGGCCTTGGCGCCGAACTGGTGTGGTCACGCATGCTTGGTGTGTATGTGACTATGCCGTGTGCTCTTATAGCAATTTCCCGCACCTACCACTCTGTCATATCCGCCCCAACATGCATCTTCCTTTCTTGTCGTCATGCATAGAGGGGCGATATCTTTCCTTTCTGTGGGTTTAAGTGTTAATTAATGTTAGTTAACAGAGGATGATAGGAATGGTAGTGTTTAAGACACCCTTCCTTGAGAGGACTAAGGCTTGTGTTATAAAGATTCAGGAAGAGAAAGAATATGGTGTGTTGGGAATTCAAGATGAAAAGATAGATGAGGAAGTTAAAGGGAATGACAATTCATTTGGTTCAGGTTAATTATGTTGTTGTGGGTTTGAAGAAAAAGTTAGTCGTTAAGAATGATATTGTTAGAAAATAAAGCTTTTGCTGGAACTATTCAGGAAGATGAAGGAAATGAGATATCAATATAAAAAGGATGGTAAGGTTAAGAATAACAACAGATGTGAATAATGGGATTTCTCGTGATGATGGTATAAATGTAAGTTCCTGTAAGAATGGCAATTCAGATTGTGTTGCTATGGATGGGGCTGAACTCTCTCGGCTTGTGAGAATAAAAGGAAAATGAATCTTCCAAAGACAAAGTGAGTGGTGAACATGAAAGAAATGTTCCTGAATCTAAACAAATAAGTGGTATTGGCTTCTTTGACACAAATAAGTCTTCAATTAGTGTTTTAGAGATTGGTAATTTTGCTGAAAAAATGATATTGTGTTGGGAAATAATGACAGACATTCATTGTGGCTGGATCAGATAGGTGATAATAAACTAGAAGAACCTTTGGTTAAGAGTCACCCTAAAAAGAGTGCAAATGTTGTCCGTTTGTACACAACAGAACAGTTGACACTCGGTATGGATCAATCCTTAGAATCTTTGTCAACCTTGCAAGCTTCTGCTAGGAAATAGTATAATGCACAACCGTTTGACAAACGTTATAATACACAACAGTTTGAGCCTGAAATCACTTTAGTTCAGGTTTGTTGGTTGCTGTTATACCTCAACAGATGATAACAAGGACTTTTGGTCAAATACTTACTTTTGGTGATATTATTTTAAAGGCTAAGTAGTTGAAATATTAGTAGTACTAGTCTTTTGGTGGACTATATAAATGACTGTAAAAGCCAAATTAGAAATATGAAAAGAAAATATCTTTCTCCTTGTTCCTTATCCTCATATACTCCCACCTAATTCTTGTGCTTCTTTCTCATCCAAATCTGATCTCTTAACTTATCTATGAACCACTTAACATCAAACAAAGGTGTTTTATCTCTCTATTAATCAGGTCATAACAATTTGGTGCTTTCATTGCTGAACTCCGATGCCGGAAACGAGAGCTACATCGGTAGATGACCGCCTGAAGCACTTAGAAACCGCCACTGAAGCAACAAACCTTCAAATTCAAGCTCTAACAGCCGCCCTGCAACAAATTACTGGTGAGGTTACGAAGGTTAACGGAAATCTTCAAACCCTAGCGGCAGAGATGGAACAAATTCGCCGGAATCCGGTACCTCACAACCCTATGCATAACCCTAACCCGAACAACAACTATAATCGCAACCCCCTACAAAACCCTATTCCAACTGAGTTGCTGAAACCATTACGGATTGTTGTACCACGATTTGAAAGTGGGGATCCGGTCAATTGGATATTTTGATGGTCCGGCATTATCTTGGTATCAATGGACACTTCGTAACACTCAGATAAGAGAGTGGCCAGCGTTTCTTTTAGCCTTGCAAGAGCGTTTTGGACCACCTGAATATGAAGATTTTCAAGGTCAGCTTTCTAAACTACGTCAAACTACTAGTGTTACTGACTATCACGAGCGTTTTGAGCTTTTATCTAATCGGGTTAATGGTTTACCTGAATCATTTTTGTTAAGCTGTTTTATATCCGGTCTTAAGCCTGACATTCAAACCGAGGTATCTTGTTTTGCTCCTACATCAATCTCGAGGGCCCTTGCTTTAGCTAAGGTTCAAGAAAACAAGTTACGATTTTTCCGTTCTCAGCCAAAACTACATTCCCCATATCCACCTCTTTTAGCTACTCCAACTAGCCAACCGGTTCAACCTTCTACTTCCGAAAACACAGGACAACGCTTTCCCATTAAGAAACTTACTCAAAGCGAGATGGCAGCAAGACGTGAAAAGGGACTATGTTACAATTGTGATGAAAAGTTCGTTCCAGGTCACATTTGTAAAGCAAAGATAATGTATTTAATCGTTCCTGATGATGAAGCACTTACTACTCAGTTTGATAATCACTCCATTGCATTCGAGTATTCATCACTGGAATGTTGGCCACCACGAATTAGCTCTCATGCTATCCTGGGCGTTACAGTCCCCCGCACATTAAAGTTATATGGTTCCATCAAAGACACTTCGTTGTTAATCTTGGTGGATGGTGGTAGTACTAATAATTTTATTGCTCCTACTATTGCAACTAGTCTCGGACTTCCAGTTACGTCAACCCCAAAATTTCATGTCATGGTTGGTAGTGGTGCCTATCTTTATTGTCAAGGTATGTGCCAAGTTCCTGTTACGATTCAGAATATTGTATTCTTGGTGGATTTCTATGTTCTACCAATAGAAGGGGTTGAATTAGTTTTAGGCGTTCAGTGGTTGCAACAATTAGGCCCTATATTATTTGATTACAACACGCTTACAATGGGCTTCTTTTGGGGTGATCAGTTTATCACTTTCAAAGGTCATACGCCTTTACAGCTACCATCTGCCAACAATCTCCAAGAGCCGAGCACTTCTAAGGATAGCAAATTGATTGATGTTAACTATTCAAATACAATGCATAATGATAAAGGAGTATCACCATCATCTCCATTTACAGAACTTGAACTTGCACAGAACGTAACATCTATGCTTTCTTATTTTGCTACATTATTATGCTACGAGTTTTTAGAGCAGTATTTACGTTGTTTTGCTACACCGAAACCAAAAGTTTGGACAAAATATCTTTTGTGGGCAGAATACTGGTACAACACGTGTGTTCATTCATCAACTGGTATCTCACCGTTCAAGGCAGTTTATGGGCGTGATCTTCCTACAGTCGTACAATATGTAACGGGGTTGCCGTTAAACGAAGTTGTTGACACAATCCTTACCCCTTGTGAGACCATCTTGGCATACCTCAAATCGCATTTGGAGCTTGCTCAAGTCAAGATGAAGAAAAGGGCAGATACTAAGCAACGACCTGAGCAACGTCAACCTGGTGATCTTGTGTGCAGTTCAAGCTGTCATACAACATACCTTCATCTCCACCTTGAGGACAAGGTCAATGTCGAGGGGGGCAGTATTGTTATACCTCAACAGATGATAACAAGGACTTTTGGTCAAATACTTACTTTTGGTGATATTATTTTAAAGGCTAAGTAGTTGAAATATTAGTAGTACTAGTCTTTTGGTGGACTATATAAATGACTGTAAAAGCCAAATTAGAAATATGAAAAGAAAATATCTTTCTCCTTGTTCCTTATCCTCATATACTCCCACCTAATTCTTGTGCTTCTTTCTCATCCAAATCTGATCTCTTAACTTATCTATGAACCACTTAACATCAAACAAAGGTGTTTTATCTCTCTATTAATCAGGTCATAACAGTTGCTGAGAAGCGTTGGAGATATTAGGAAGAGCAACTGGGCTGTTTGGAAGAAGCTAGTTTTCGAGAGAAATGAGAATGGCTATGGAACAGGTAGCTATGAATATAGAGCTCAACATGGAAATAGGGAAAAGTTTGTTTCTACAGATATTGTCCACCCTAAATAAGCAGAGAGGGTGTGAAGGTGGATGCATGAAAGTGGCCGAAAAGGAAAAAAGCGCGTGTGATGTTTGATATTTGGAGATGGCCAAAAAAAAGGGTGAGTTGTTGATGATAAAGACTGCTGAAAGTTGTTGATTGCTAATTCAGATGAGGGACAGTCCAAGCTGATGACTTGAGTTTATGATAAAAGTGCTACATCGAGCTTAAAGTCTTGAGAGCTGATGAAAGAGTTATAGGTTGTTTGGGCAAGAATGAGTTTTTTTTTGGGTAAGAATGAGTTGCTGAGAGGTGTTGGTGGTGTTAATAGTATAGAATCAAGTAGCAGACTGAATGAAAAAGAAGAGTTCATGAAGGGTTGTTTGGGTATGGAAGGGCTGATGGAGTAGGGCTGAGCATCGGGCGAAAACCGGACCGGACCGACCAAGACCGGACCGGACCGAGGACCGAGAACCGGAAAAACCATAGACCGAGACCGGACCGAATATGGTCGGTCCGGTCTCGGTCCGGTCCGGTCCGGTCGGTCTTCGGTCGGTCCGGTCCAATTAGGCAAGTTTTTTCGGGTTTTTGGTCGGTCCGGACCGGACCGGACCGGACCGACCGGACCGAGGACCGAATTTGGCAAAAAGCTTAGACCAAGGACCGGACCGAATGTGGTCGGTCCGGTCCGGTCGGTCTCGGTCCGGTCGGTTTTGTCGGTCGGTCCGGTCCATCCAGTCCGTTTGCTCAGCCCTATGATGGAGTGATGGGTTATATTTGTTGCTAGTTTTTGGGTGTTCGGATGTGAGTATGGGGTGTCTGGATTTGTATTGCAAAAATTCTGCTGATGTGGACCAGATACATTGATATCAAAAGGACTCAACGATACAAGCAATGGAGGCTGCTTTCTTTGTGCATATGCTAGAACTTTGATACTTGAGGACAAGTAACATTTGAAGGAGGATGGATTGCTATGACCCATAACCAGAGCACACGTCCAGGGCACGTGTGAGTCTCAATCAGCTTTCAAATTCGGCGGGAAAGTTTGTTAGGAGCTTTGACCACAGTTGACCAAGCTCCAACTGTCTATAAATAGATATTTCTACTTCACTTTTCATATCAAATAATTCCCTCTGTAATTCTCTTCCGTTGTAACAACTTGTTTGTACAATCTATCCGATTAACAATTACCATTTCCAATTCTTATCCTTGGATTTCTAGTTGTTAATCGCCATTTGATGTTTGGGTTACCATTTCTTAAGTGATTTCTAAACCGAGTCTGTGAATTTTTTATGTCAAATTGACCAATTTTCAACATTAAATTTCGATGAAATTTTGCTAAAACTTCAACCCCAAACATTTTTTTTTACTCCATGGGTGACTGCCAAAGTTAAGCGCAACCATCAATGTTTCCCACAATGGATTAGTCCATTCCAATTTGAACTAAAAAGTCAGTCAGATTGACCCAAAAAAAGTCAAACTACCTTGAGTTGAAACAATAGGTATTCCATATGTGCCCAGTACATTCTAAAAAAGAAAAATGCAGCATCATGATATATAAAAAAGAAACAATAAGTATACCATAAGTGTCTGTCAAAGTTAAGTGCAACCATCAACCCATCCGAACTGCTCTAACACATAACTCCCAGCAAGTAACACATCAGGCTGCAAAGATTTGCTTAAGTTATTTATGTATTCCAAAATTATGTTATGTGTAATAATATCCAGTTGACGCATATATATTAATCACTAGGTATGGACTCTCGCTCAAAACAATACATATACTTGCGCACATTATCATTGCAGAATTATATTGCGGAAAACAGATTATGCAGACCCACAATCACACTTAGGACCATCCCTTGATAGGAACACAGTCAGTCTCCAATGTATGTACCTCAAAAGTATGTTTAAATGCAATGGTGAACAAAATCCATATACTCGCACACATTATGATTACACGATTGTATTGCAAAAACTAACACTTGGATCCATTCCTTGTTGACTTATTATGTCAAAGAGTGACCAATTTTCAACTATGGAATATGTACAAACGGTACAATAACTTGAAGGCCAAAAGCAACTACTAAAGTAAAACAAAGAAAATGCAGCCAAACACACGATTAGGACGATGAAAACATAAACTTGATTTAAGAAAGCCAATATCCAACAAGATGATACTTACTGTGATTTATATATGATTACATGACTTAAAAAATAAAAATGTAAACTTGATAACAAAATCTATCTATCTATCAAGCTAGCTACAGATGAACAACAACCACTAAGCATAGCATCTTCACACTCTCGTCTATGTTTTTCCGGATCCACCACTTTTACTTGTTTTGCGTAGAGTTGTCTGAATCGCTCTCGCTCTTGTGCTTTTCGTAGTTCCTCTTCTCGAGCGATTTCTTGATAAATTTGAACTGCTATAGCAAATGATTTTTTGATCTTCTTACCAAAACGCAAAAACTTGTTGAGAAACTTTCTAGCGCTTAATGACTTCATTGACAAAAGATTTTGATTGAATATAATAATCTCTTCTCATCCGCCTATATTATATATAACCCAATTACCCGCGTCGTTTAAATAATTACCGTGTTCAGATCACTCGTTTTCGTATTTTTTTTTACTCGGTTTTTTTTTAACCTTGTGGTATTTTAACACGGGCATTGTTCTAAGTTCTAACGTTACCATGTCTCTTGGGCCGAATTTATTCTTGGATCTGTTGGGCCCTATATATATATATATATATCTTCTTTCAAACTTGCCAATCCAATTATCATTCTATATATATATATATATATATATATATATATATATATATATATATATATATATATATATATATATATATATATATATATATATCTTCTTTCAAACTTGCCAATCCAATTATCATTCCTAAGTTATAACTTAAACGTGTTACTATTAATCCTTCGCCTTCCTTTTGGTAACCACATTAAGGTGAGGTCTTCACAAGTTTAATCTCATCTTAGCTCTTAACTAGGACCTTTTTTTTTTTGCTCCCGCCCCAGCCCGTTAGTGTATTTTTTTCGCGATTTCATGTGTTAAAGTTTTATTTTTTCCGAAAAAAAAAATTGTTTCTGCCGGAATTTTTTTTAGCTCTGCCATTGGTTGTATGTACCACAAAGTATGTGAATGTTCAATGGTAGACGCAAATTTCAATTACTATGTATGGACTATGGTTCAAAACAAATTCCATATACTTGCACACATTATCATTACACAACTGTATTACAGAAATTAGAGTTAAGATATGCACATCCAAACCCACAATTACACTTAGGTCCATTCCTTGTGGACTTTTTATGTCAAAGTGACCAATTTTCAACTTTGAATATGTACATACGTTAGTAACGTTACTATATCTTCAAGGTCAGGCTCTTTTTATTGTCCATAATGGTGTTTATTAAATTTATACGCAATCATCAAAGTTTCTAAAATCTTGATATAGTCCATACCAATTTGAAACTCAAGGTCAGTCTACTTGACCAAAAAAGGTCAAACTTTGCGTTATGTTGAATCAATAGGTATGCCTATTTTGTAATGTTTTCAAATTAACATAATCAGTTGAAATACAACTTCATTTTCACTCTCTCAACTGAACATATCGTAACTAATCGAATGCAAAAAGGAACAAGTACGTGTAGTTACATGACAACTTCCTCTACCAACATATGAACAAAGCGATCAACTACTCTTAACTAGGCACACCTTGTGCTATATCAACCTGTAGAAACACCCGATTTGGTTATGCAAAATCTCAAAGCGTTTACTGCATGAACAACTCATTTGGATTCTTAAACGCCCGTCATCAAGTCGCTTGAACTCCACACTTTCCTCCTTATCTTCTTCGTCTTGCTCCACGTTTGTCTACAAAATTAAATCAACACATTTTGACAACGTACGAATTCTTGAAAATCACTAGACTGATAATTAATATTCTTGACAAACAAGTTTGTTAGTTTATTATTATACTCAAGTTTTTATACTCTTGTCTAAGTGAAAATACAATGCAATTTTTTGCATTTTCAACAAATGTACTTGTCATAAGATTGTAGTTACTTAAGTTTGAATAAATAAAAACCAAGAAATTTTTCATTTTTTTGTGCTTCTAACTAATATAATTTTTGTATTAAGTCAATTAAGTTAAACTCCAACACCACATAAATTGTTAATTTAACTTGAAAAGTCGAAAAAGAACATTATCTCAACCGGAATTTAACACATATGTGCCCATTTTAACCCAAACCCATAACCAAACTATCAAGAAACAAAGATCAAGATAATTACCTCAATTACATTCTCATCATCTCCATCTCCATCACATTGTTCTTGTTCTTGTGTCACAACTTCTTCAGATTCACGTGTAAATTCCGAACACTTTTGTTCAATCTCCGTCACCATTTCTTCCATCTTCCTCAATCTCTATTCATATTATAGCAAAACAATACAAAAGATTAATCAACATGCAACACGTACTTTTCATAAGAAAATGAAACAAGCAACATAAATATTAGTATTAGAGAACCAACCTTGATCTGGGGACATTCTTTTTTATCCGTTGTTCTACGAAAAGGGTGTCTTCTTCTAGTTTTTCTTGGGGTGGTGGTTGTTGGTTTTGACGGTTGATCTTGGTTGTTATTAAGTGATGGAGTGATGTCAGATGAAGTACGGCTAATTATTGGGTTGGTGGTAGCAGCGGCTACAGCGTCACGAATGTTGAAGATAGCGCGGCCAAGAGCCGCGGCTAGTTGTGATTCTTGGGTGATTGATGGTGGTTCTTGTTGGTGGTTAAGTTCGTCGTTGGTAGTTATGGTGGTTGCTGGAAGTGGCAAGAAGCCATGAGTATCGTTGCTCATTTTTTTGTTAGAGAATATATCAGAACTGTATAATGGGATTATATGATATGATGATAATTAGTACAATTTCTATTGATATTTATAGATTTTTATGACTGAATTCTGTTATGAAAAGTTTTCTTGGAGTTATTGATTATTTGCGCATGCAGTCCTTGTGAAATTTAATACTCATTCTGAAGTAATATTTTGATAACAATCAAGTCACTTTAATTTTCATATTGACCATCTTTTTTTATTTTGAGTGTGTGAAGTAAACTCGTAATTTACACTTTATATTAATCATTTATTACTTGTGAAGGGAATTTATTACAATTTATTACTTGAGTGTGTGAATATACATGGGAACTTTCATAATTTTTACATAAACTCATAGTAAATGGCATTCTTTTGGGGTGAAGGTTCTATCCGGTAAATTTTATTATTGAAATGTTATACCATATTTTTTACCCGCGCACCGCTGCGGGGCACAGGGTTTAACACGAAAAAGTTAACGTAATGTCATTTAAATCGGTTTTAATTTTTACTCATAACGTGTTTTAAATATAGATGAATAAGTTCTATATTTTAAACATAAGCATGAGTTTTGCAATGTCAGGGACGATTTATGTTAATATATGTTACAAAGAGAGTCCCTAGGGATGACTTACGTAATCTCATTTAAACTTCGTCTAAACGTACGGAGTATTTATGTAAATTTTTTCACAAAAAAGACAAAAACTTAAGGATGATTTTTGAAAATCTAGATAATCTACAGGGACCATTTATGTAAATTTAATGGAAATGTTTGATCCTGTAGGGATGGATTTTGTAACGGTTGCTAAATGAAAGGGCCTATTTATGTACATTTGCATTTTCTTAGAAAAACAAAATTTTAAGGATGATTTTCAAAATGGCAGGTAATTTGGACTTTTGGAATTTGGAGGGACTATTTATATAAATTTTACACTTTTGGTTCTTGGTGACTAGGTTTGCAACGACAAATAAACCTCAAGAACTGTTTATGTAAATTTTGGGGAAAAGACAAAAGACTTATTTGGTGAACAGTAAAGATTGTATATTTTGTATGTATTCAGAAGTTCTTAAGCAATGTTTGATAAGAAAAATTGTTCAAAAATATATTCAACTTGCTATCTTTTATTATTGTATGCTATTAACTTTTTTTTTTCTTATTGTATACATGAACTTTCTTAATCTTCTTATTGTAGCCATGAATCTGACGTAGCATTGAGTTAATTACATTAATTTACATGAATCGTCCTTGTGGCTCAAAACAATTACATCATTCGTCTTTGAAACAATAACATAAAAGGTCCTTGTAGCTCAAGAGTTAAAATATTTGCATCGTTAGTTCTCATTGAGTTAAAATATTTGCATCGTTAGTCCTCACTAACTATTCTTACATTAAAATATTTGCATCGTTAGTCCTCATTGACTATTGAGTTAAAATATTTGCATCGTTAGTCCTCATTGAGTTAAATATTTGCATCGTTAGTCCTCATTGACTATTCTTACGTTAAAATATTTGCATCGTTAGTCCTCATTGAGTTAAAATATTTGCATCATTAGTCCTCATTGACTATTCTTACGTTAAAATATTTGCATCGTTAGTCCTCATTAACTATTGAGTTAAAATATTTACATCGTTAGTCCTCATTGAGTTAAAATATTTGCATCATTAGTCCTCATTGAATTAAAATATTTGCATTGTTAGTATTCATTGACTATTCTTACGTTTTTTATTTGTTTTCGACTAGAGTTTAGGGTTTAGGATTTAGGGTTTAGGGTTTTGGGTTTAGGGTTTAGGGTTAGGGTAACCCTAACCCTAAACCCTTCTGCTCTGAATCATTAAGAGTGTAAAACACGAAAGTTGTCCGGAATGATGTTTTACATTAAAACTCGTGAGATTTTAACCTGAAATTGCTAAACAATGACTGTTTACTACCAAAATTAAGCGGTTTTTGACCAAATTTATAACTTATAAACACTTGTAAATCTTGTAAGTTATAAATTGTGTAAATCATCAAACTTATAAGATTTACAAGAGTTTATAAGTGTATAAGTTATGAATTTGGTAAAAAACCGCTTAAATTTTGGTAGTAAACAGCCATTATTTTGCAATTTCAGGTTAAAATCCCGCGTAACTTGATGTAAAACATTATTCCGGACAACTTTTGTGCTTTACACTTTTGATGATTCAGACCAGAAAGGGGTCAAAATCGTGATTTAAAATCGATACAGAAACATTTTTATCAAATGTCAAGTTTTCATACGTTTTTATTTATTTTCATATATTTTTATCCGTTTTCAGACATAACATATATATATATATATATATATATATAGTAGGGATCCAGTAAGAAGTAAATTAAAATAAGAAGTGGTGAGAAGTGACCAAAACCACGCATTTGAGATGCAACGGTTGCATTAGATGCATTTCTTTTCATATAGATGCAACATCTTGAGTTTCAAAAGTTAATTTGATGTATAGATGGTGCAAATTGACTTTCATGATTTCGGCACGTGCAGAGGAACAAAAAACAAGAGAAATCATGAAATGCATCTAATATACGTATATGCATCTGATAAAAAGCTAGAAAACACACTATGGTGCATTATAATGCATCTAAAATTATAGGGATGCATCTAATTTAGGTCGGTGCATCTCGGATTTGTGGTTATAGATCTTCTTATTCCTTCTTATTTTAAGTAATCTTCTTATTTGATCCTAACTCTCTCTCTCTCTCTCTCTATATATATATATATATATATATATATATATATATATATATATATGGGGCCATTCATGTTAGAAATTTAATTTTTGTGAGAAGGTGAGAACTAATCTTAGCCACTCATTTTATCCTTCTTTAGTTTTGAAAAAAAAAATTTCACATGTGAAAAAAAAAATCAAAAAAAAAAAAAAAAATCGGAAAAAAAAAATTTCAAAAAAAAAAAATTCGGAAAAAAAAATTTCGAAAAAAAAATTTCGATTTTCACATGTGAATTTTTTTTTTCATTTTTTTCACATGTGAAAAATTTCAATTTTCACATGTGAAAAAAAAAATCACATGTAATTTTTTTTTTCATTTTTTTCACATATGAAAATTGAAAATTTTCTCATGTGAATTTTTTTTTTCACATGTGAAAATTGAAAATTTTCACATGTAAAATTTATTTTCATTTTTTTTACATGTGAAAATTGAAAATTTTCACATGTGAAAAAAAAACTTCACATGTAATTTTTTTTTTCATTTTTTTCACATGTGAAAATTGAAAATTTTCACATGTGAAATTTTTTTGACATGTCACGAAAAAAAAATTCGAAAAAAAAATCGAAAAAAAAATTTTCGGATTTTTTTTTTCACATGTGAAAAATGACGGAAAAAAAATCGAAAATTTTTTGAAATTTTTTTTTTGAAAATTTTTGAATTTTTTTTTGAAATTTTCAGAAAAATTGGTTAACTAGTATTAGGCATTATATCAAAATTAAAGAAAAATAAAATGAGTGGCTAGGATCCCTTCTCACCTTCTCACAAAAATATTACTTCTCCTTTGAACAAATAAGAAGCGTAACAATGCAAATATATATATATATATATATATATATATATGGATGAAAACGGATAAAAACACAAAAAAAATAGATGAAAACGTAAAATAATAGACGAAAACAAATAAAAGTGTATGAACACGGATAAAAACATATGAAAACGTGAGAAAAACAGAAGAAACGGACGAAAACATGAGAAAAATTAATGAAAACGTATAAAAACTAACGATACAAAAATTTTAACTCAATAAGGACTAACGATGCAAATATTTTAACTCTAAACCCTAAACCCTAAACTCTAGACGAAAACAAATAAGAAGCGTAAGAATAGTCAATGAGGACTAACGATGCAAATATTTTAACTCAATGAGGACTAACGATGCAAATATTTTAACTCAATAGTCAATGAGGACTAACAATGCAAATATTTTAACGTAAGAATAGTCAATGAGGACTAACGATGCAAATATTTTAACTCAATGAGGACTAACGATGCAAATATTTTAACTCAATAGTCAATGAGGACAAATATTTTAACGTAAGAATAGTCAATAAGGACTAACGATGCAAATATTTTAACTCAATGAGGACTAACGATGCAAATATTTTAACTAAATAAGGATTAACGATGCAAATATTTTAACTTTTGAGCTACATGGACCTTTTATGTAATTGTTTCAAGGACGAATTGTGTAATTGTTTAAAGTGGGACTAATCTTGTAAGAGTAGCCAATGTGTGATGATGAATGAAAAAAAAAAAAATAAAGTAGTTGGTGTCAGACAAAAAGGATGGCAAAAGTAGTCACATATACTAGTAGTAGGATTTGTCTACCCTTAGTTTGTAGGGTTTACTCTAATTTTTAAACCCCAACTTTTGCAAACAAACAACTTTTTTTACTTTATGTCCAAACCCTTTGGACAAAAGGGGCATACCAAACAGCACCTTAATATATGTTTATGTATTCTACATCTTGTTTTCTTGTCCAAGAATTTTAATCAAGGAACCCAAAATTATTGCTTCTGAAACCAACATTCATCTGCACCTTTTTCTTTATTTGAAGTAATTTTTTCAAAATTCTTAAAAGATTACAAAGACCATATACAAAGTTCATGAAGAAAAACAATAATTTCTTTTTAACCACATAATGAAATGAAGCCCCTTATACTCTAATGAGATCAATATAGCCTTTCAAAAATTTGGTAACCAGCTGACAACTTTCAACATCAAACATGCTCGACCCGCAAGCACATATGGGGTCTCACCTGTAATTCATGCAAGTGCTTTTTACAGTCACGTCTACAATCAAATCAAAACTCTGACTTATCATTTCATAAGACGATAAATGCTTCTATGACCATAAGTTCAAACTAAGCTCTTTCTTACAATAGAGATGTCTCTTCTTAATCATACAAGATATTGCCATGATCAGGAAGAAAAAAAAGTATGTTGCATATCCACTTTATAAAACTAAGCAAACAAGATAGTGAAGCCACTACAATAATTTATTAAACATTTGAATAAAGAATGTGTTGTAACAGGTAACATTTATTAATGCAGTTGTAGTTGAATGAAGGTTTTGCTAAACGTATAGGGCTATGTTTAAGACGTTAAGACATGCATTAGATCTTGCACTTCAACCACTTTAAGATGGTCATCATCAACCCACCTTGAAGCAGTTTATGTGCAAGATTTTTTGCCTTATTAACCTCTTATGGACTATGTTTAGAAAATCCACTGAACTAAATATTGCTGACTAAATCATCAGATTTGTTACAAAGATGCAACAGAAAAGTCGCTGAATACCGGGTGGCCGCGGGGGATTTTATGCCAGCCAAGGAGTATATGAATGCCTCGTATTTTATGGTCCAAGTTATAAACCTGAAGCAGAAGTGTGGTGAGTCTCTGTTCCTGCTCCGTAGCTGTGGTTATTCAACAAGGTTTCAATATGGTTTATTTCTTTTGGTAACGATCCCGTAAGAACCTGTTTAATGATACCAAACATTCATCAAATGTCTACAGAGTGCCTGACAACAACGAATTTTAACATGCAAAGACGGAATGCTACAGGTTTTCTGAGATGGTAAGTGGAATGAAGTCCAAACATTGGCTGAGTATGTTATATATATACCTCGTAACCTGATTCTGTAATTAGGACTTCATCCTCAATCCTGATCCCAATGCCTTGATATCTAACATCAAGCAAGTCAAAAGTTTAGAAATGGGACAACTCAATGGGTAAAAAAGGATTATTATATCTAATGAGTCAAAAAGGATTAAGCTAACAGAAAAGGTAACTGTTCATAAAGTGAGGCAGGGCAAACGCGTCAAAAGTCAAAAATTATATAATTTACTTTCGTCCATAATTAAATCAAGTGTTGGCAAGATGACAAGCGTCCATAATGTTAATCCTATAAATGACACTTGATACATAACCTCAAATAGTTGTGTTGATTTTGGGTTTCAATTCTGTGGAACTTAAAAGTTAAAACACTTTTGACACTTGTAGATTTGACATACATGTACACAACAGATAAGTGATCTCCTAAAACCATGTGAAATGAGCAGGAATACTACAGTTATCTGATCATTAGTTACCTCTGTGCACAGTCGAAATTGGATGGGATATAAACGCCTGGTTCAATTGTTATCACCTATTCATATAAGCAATACAAGTTGGGTTAAACAAATAATACATGTATGTGTGTATGCATGACTTTGAATAAGTCAAAAGACTAGAAAAAGAACTTACAACACCTGGCTTTAAAGTGCGGTCATAACCAATCTTAGAGCAATCATGCACATCCATTCCCAGATAATGGCCTGTATAATACATGGAATCATAAAACTTTTAGTCGCTTATTTTCCAGCATATGATTTATTTCTCAAATCATCAAATGATGTTTGCAATTAAAGGAATAACCTATGTTAGTTGGATTCAACTGGTGATAGCTAAGAAGCCGGTTATCTTTCAAAATCCCAATCTCCTTCAATCCTCTACTGAGTTTGTCAACCTATCACGGCATATGATAATAATAAATCAAACACCCTTACTTATCGAACATTCACTTCTATATTAGATGAATACAAAAGCACCTAAGAAGCGCAAAGCAAATCAAGTAATTCATACCGAGTAATTGTGTATACGCTGGATGCTTGTACCAGGTTTGCAAAGTTCAATGCATTCTTTGTTAGTCTCTAACACCAAACTATATAGCTCTTTCTGTAATGAAAGCCTCATACTGTTAGAAAAAATGAAATAAGAAATGAAACAAAACGACTCTTACCACCTAATAAAGATTTTGTAAAGTAACAATATACCTGAACGCCAGAAAAGCTGCCACAAGGAGGCCAGGTACGTGTGAGGTCACTAACGTAGCCATGCAACTCACATCCAATATCCATCAAAACAAGGTCTCCATCTTTGACCTGTCAATCAATATCAAAAGGTCGATGATAAAATATATGTTTTCAAATACATGTAACAGATTTTATTATACCAGCTAAAATAAGCTCACTTTCTGGTCATTTCGAGAATAATGAATAACACTACCATTAGGCCCGCCACCAACTACAGGGTTGAACCTAAGAAACAGTAAATAGTATATTGTTAGACTAGAACAATACCCTATCACGATACATAATATAAAAATAAAAAAGCTTACGCCATCCTTTGTGCACCTCTTGTTCTGCACCCATATTCAACCGTAGCTGATAATATACTCTCGTAGGGAGATATCTTAGAATTCAGCATAGTTTGCACAAGAGCCTGTCAAAGACATCAATTTGTTGTTAGGTAGTAACAAAATATTGGCTTAACTGACACCAAGAAAACCCAGGAAAAGAAATTCCCACCCAAAAAAAAAAAAAAAAAAAAAAAAAAAAAAAAAAAAAAAAACACTCTTCCTCCAACTTTGTTATATATTACGTTAATCATAGTTGCATTCATTAAAATAATACTCCTCTGTATAATACCAAAAAAAAGTATGTAATAAACTTGATATAGTAAAAAAAAAAAAAAAAAAAGTATTGTGCAACTTTGACATACCTGGCAACCAATAGCAGCAGATTCTCTCATTAGATTAAGCTCGGCTGATGATTTTACCCAACGTGCTTCATGAGTGTACAAGGAGAAATCAAGTACACCACCATTATAGGCAGCTTTTTGGAACCCCTCTAAGTTTGTATAATCCGGGATAGCTGTCTTCACATTATGATATACTTTCGAACAATTTTTTATCATGTTTGGAAGGACCTTCAGTGAAATGAAAGACAAATGAGTAATAGTGGGCCAAAAGAATGGTGCAAAACGAAATGATTTAAGTTTTGTGATCAGCCAAAAAAGTATATATATATAATAGATATGATTAGGTCAGATTAAGTGTTTCTTTTGTTTATACAAGTAGCTTTTCGTACTTACTAGATTAAGTGTTTTTTTTAGGTGCTAAAGGCTGAAATCTGATAAACCAGATCCAACAAATGGTTCTCGTCAACAAATAATTATATCATCCAACAAAGAGTTATCGTCAATGACAATTCTAATTCTTGCATTAGCATTGCTATAGCACATTCTAGTATATTATCAATACATAGATAACGTCCAACAAACAGTTATTGTCAACTACGATATTATCAACACCTCTATTCCTATGTATGTACCCACGAAATCATCAGTTAGCTGATATAAGTTTTGTAGCATAATCACAATTTTCATTCCTTAATATGCCCTTTCAACTGAATTGGTTGACACATGTAAACCAAAACCAAATTAACCAGCCGATTAACCTAAAAGATACACAATGTTTTCTTTGTCTCGACTAGCATTCAATGAGGCATCAAACTCCCTCTATTCAACTAAAAAAGAAGACTTCTTTTTCATGTCAACACGATGTGTCTCACTCTGCTTCTCAACATGACTTATTTTAAGAAATCTCTGCTAGAACTACCAACTTTTTTTATGTAAGATATATGAGTAGGAACTATATGCGCAGTCATGCCTACTACCAATTTCGTGGCGACATCATCTTGGTTGTTCTTATGGTCCTGACTTTTTAAGAGACAAAATCTACTTTGAGCTATAAATGAATCATTCATCTTCAAAATATCAGCGATCTTGTAAATTGTAATAAAATGATGCAAGTCGATTGACCAAAGATTCCCACCCGTTGTTTCATTTGTGACTTTGTTCAGTTATAACATATTAAAAGGGAGAGAAAAAAAAAAAAAAAAAAAAAAAAAAAAAAAAAAAAAACAAAACAAAACAAAACAAAACAAAACAAAACAAAACAAAACAAAACAAAAACACACACACACACTACAAGTCATAAATAATGGATGGAATAGGGGTGGAAACGAGCCGAGCCGCTCGTGAAAAGCTCGGGATCGAATCGGTAAAAAGCTCGAACGAGTCAAGCCTAAACGAGCTCGAGCCTAAGTTTGGGCTCATTTAATAATCGAGCTAGAGCTCGAGCTCTATAAAAAAAAAAGATCAAGTAGGCTCGCGAGCCTAAACGAGCCCTAGAAATATATACGTATATATATTGTCTATACGTATAACCGTGTATAAATGAGCTTAAAAGAAGTAAACGAGCTCAAGCCTTGTGTGATTAACGAGCTCGAGCCTTATGTTAACGAGTTGAGCTCCATTTGAACTTTGTTTTCTTCAACACATCATATAAATTAGTCGAGCCCGAGCCAAGCTCGAACTCGTGAAAATTTTCACGAGCCGAGCTCGAGCTCAAAATATGAGGCTCGAAACGAGCTCGGGCTCGGCTCGGCTCGTTTCCACCCCTAGATGGAAATCTATGGTTGTGACACGTATAACAGTGATATTCCAAAGATTCCCACCCGTTGTTTCATTTGTGACTTTGTTCAGTTATATAAACTAATATCAATGTATTTACTATATCTTGTTCTTTTCTCTTGCTAACGACAACACTCTTGTAACATCAAGAAGAGTCTTCATCAAAACTAAAATCATTGTGCCAATTACAAATGAATTGCCCTTAGAATATTAGAAAAGCAGTAGTAGTTGCATTGGTGTATTAGAAACAAACTTCAAATTTGGCTTTTTGAAGAATATTCTTGGTATCACAAATGAACTGCCCTTAACATATTAGAAAAATAAACAAGAGAGTAAATGTAATGGAACCATTTAATATATGAAATATCAAAACAAAGGCTACAAGTCATAAACAATGGATGGAAATCTATGTATATGAGGTTGTATTATTTTATGACATGTATTACAGAGATATTCCAAAGATAATAATGCGTTTGTATCTCAGGATGGTATCTCACATAAAGCTCACAAAGTGACTAACCTTCATCATCATGAGATTATATTATTCAAGCAATGACAGATTGGGTGCTTCAAGAACTTAATACGATATTTAACAAGGGCCAAGGCTACCACAGAACTGCTAGTTGGCAGTACTTTTTGAACCAGAATATTTCTTTTTCACTTTCACAATAGAAAAGTTCATTATTTTTAAAGCAGGTCATGTTGTTCTTAAGCCAGATTACGTTTGTTCCTTTACACAAAATCAAATACTCTGTTGGTGCAATAATGACCAAGGCCCTTATAATGTTTTAATGATGACAAATATACATTCAAGACACTTAAAATCACAAGCGATAGCCAAAAACCGAAAACCAGGATTTCTGGCCGGGCGCGAGCCACAGTGCCACACTTGCCCAGCACGCCAGCCTCGGTAATTTTGGTGCGTTCGGTTTTTCCATGTCGGCTTTCCTCTTACCCGAGGTGCATCTTTCAATTCAGGTTCGTACATGATATTTAAGAAGTTTCCTTTAAGATTTAAACTTAGAGAGGTACCCAAAACAAAGTCCTTCCGATTTTATAAAACGCCAACACATAAACGTTTTTACAAAGCCTCTAGCCAAGGCAAATAGTTTTTCTTCAAACCTAGGAGGTTTATACTTTCACTAGAACTAGGAAAGTATTCAAGTGACCATAATCCCTGCGTTCATCTAATCACGTAACGGGTTACACCCTTATTGATCATTTAAGTCGAGGTCACTTTGCGTAAATGCAATTCTCTCATTTATGAGATGATTTACCTTGATGCAAAGCACTCTTCTTCCTTGCATCAAGATGACTAGTGGATGATTTAATTGTGGTATAACTAAGGATTATTAAACTTGAATATTTGAGCTTGAAACTCTTGAAATATAATCCTCATTTGAATTAAGTTAAACCTCCCACTCACACAAACGTTCCCTCTTACATTCTCTTACAACCTTTGTACTTGTTGTACTCTTGTCCCATACACTACAACATTCCCTTGTGTGCCAACTATACATATTTCTTCTTCCTCACAATACTAAAACATTCAAATTTGAAATACACACACAAAATCACACGCCTCACACATACACACTCTCATACACTCACAACTTTTCAATTTGAATTTGAAACTGGATGATACCTTTCTCACATCTTCATTGTCAACCCACACTCTTACACACCCTTACACATTGGGTACTACCTTTCTTCTCCAACAATAATATTGTTCTATCCTCCTTCTATGACAAATACAACTCATCCCTCTCACAATCACCAACTAGCTTGAATTTGAATTTCAAATCCTCTCCTAGGCTTGCAATGCCAACTCATTTCACTTACACATACTTACACTTCTATGTAGGGCTGAGCATCGGGCGAAAACCGGACCGGACCGACCAAGACCGGACCGGACCGAGGACCGAGAACCGGAAAAACCATAGACCGAGACCGGACCGAATATGGTCGGTCCGGTCTCAGTCCGGTCCGGTCCGGTCGGTCTTCGGTCGGTCCG
Organism: Artemisia argyi; assembly: GCA_030686995.1. NCBI lineage: Eukaryota > Viridiplantae > Streptophyta > Magnoliopsida > Asterales > Asteraceae > Artemisia > Artemisia argyi. The sequence goes on from CM060708.1 coordinate 159,621,413, forward strand.
GTCCAATTAGGCAAGGTTTTTCGGGTTTTTGGTCGGTCCGGACCGGACCGACCGGACCGAGGACCGAATTTGGCAAAAAGCTTAGACCGAGGACCGGACCGAATGTGGTCGGTCCGGTCCGGTCGGTCTCGGTCCGGTCGGTTTTGTCGGTCGGTCCGGTCCATCCGGTCCGTTTGCTCAGCCCTACTTCTATGACACACTCTCTTACACACTCAAGAGTCAGGAACTAAATAACCAAAACCCGAAAAAACCCGAGATGGGACCCGGCGTGCTAGGTGACGCGTCGGCGCCAACGCCTCCCAGCACGCGAGTCGCGTCTGGGATTTCTTGGGATTGGCTATAAATGCCCCATTTTTGTCTTTTACATCTCACCTCTTGTCAATCCATTCTTTCTCTCTATTTTCTTTTCTCTCAACCCTCTAAGTCTACTATCTTATTATGTTCTAAGCTTCTTGTCTATCATCAACTGAAAGAACACTTATCTTCCGCAAGAGAGATTCAAAGAACCTAATCCACTCTTGTGAATTGTGTTGAGGGTCTTCTTCTCAATACTCTTTCTATTAAAATCGAGTCTCTAGGTTAGGTTAGGGCTTGTTTTGTATAAACAACTATCTATCATTCAATTTGGTTGTAAGGGAAGTTTTGTTCCTTGGTGGTCAAGCCTAGATCGGGAGTTGATCTAGTTGGGGTTTGATACTTCCGGTGAGGAAGTCTTTGTGGTCTTAGTGGTAAGTCAAATCACGAGATTCTTGAGGGTAGTTTCCGAGGGCGGAATACCGTTGGAGTAGCTCTTCTTAGTGAGCGCACATCTTTGTGCATATCAGTGGAGTGAAGTTGTAACGTTTTGTAATCCACCAAAAGGATTATACTTAGTAATAGTATCATAGTGGATTCGTAACGGGACGTACGGATGGTCTAAACCCCCCATCCCGAACCAGTATAAATTGTGGTTTTATTTACTCGCTTTATATTGTGGTTGTGATTGTAATTGATTATTGTTGCATATCACTTGGTGATCTTTCAAAACAGAAATTTGTAAACTTCAAAGTAAGTCGAAAAGAAAAGACCGTATTCACCCCCCCCCCCCCCCCCCTACGATTCTACATATGCATTTTAGTAGATAAGTAAGCGCTCAATGCCATGTTGCAAAGGTTGTCAAGAAGGAGAAAAACATGTTTATCATGTGGTATAACGACTAATTAACTTCGCTTTGGTAAGAAAGAGCTTTTTCTGGCAATGAAGATCCAATACACACAATTGTCAAACATCATCGAATGAATAATTCATTGGTTACATAAATAGATAAAACGATGTTAGATTTGAGTTATTCCTCATCTTTATTTATATTTTTGGGTGTGCACCCTCTACACTCCATCAGCAAAACGGCAAAAAGTAAGATTTATCTTTAACAAATAAAACAAGCAATTTTCAAAATATGATATAAATATTATTCTTCGTAATGTACCTTAAGGATGACAAAGATATCAAATATCAATGTCTACACATCTTCATATAACAAAGAAACCATGCAGTACCCTTTCTCACACAACAATAAAGGTAAAGATCATGGGTGATGCACATACTTTTCATATACACGCACTTTGTTGCTCGGGTAATATAGCATGTAACCATGTTAAATAACTTTTACCTCTTTGTCATAGTGTCCTATTAGTACTTGTAATAGGTTTGTATGATGTTGGATATATAGCCTCTTTAACAAACTCCAATTTATCCAACTTTTCACAAGCATTTGATGATTTGTTAGTAGCGAGTTTTAAGTCTTGTGCTTCATTACTATAATGAGTTATTGTGACCAATCCTAACAAGAACAAAGTAGTTATCATCTCTTCAACGGATACATTATTGGTAGTCTTTAGCAAACTCTTTACTCTAGAAAAACAATACACAGATATCATAAGAAGCGTTATAAAATTTAAAGGTGGTGAGACGCAGATTTCAACAATCATTTCAAAAAGGATTGAACACATCACGTTTCGGAGTTTGCTAAAAAGGTTAAGAGGTTAGAGTTCCAACATCAGTCATAACCCAGGGATTACATAGATAAAAAGCCAAGTAGCAAAAGTTTGATCTTCTTTATTTTTACTACTAACTTCTATGTATGGAGCGATTCTAAAAACTTAGTACATGCCATTATTCGTGAACAAAATATGCATCCAAAGCAATAGAAAATGATGAATGTTATCAAAATTTTATGGCATTATGTCACTTCAACAAGATCTTTAGCATCACAATAGTTGCTTTGGATAGGGTGGCAGATGAGAATAATTTAGGGCATCCAAACTAAAGCTGGCATGTCAATAATTGCACGAAACCTGTCCAAAATAATATCCTTCATATCATGTGTTGCTTTGGGCCTAATATTTATAATCCTCATTTTTGTAGATTCAGTTATATCTATTTCTATCGTATGGATCCTAGAATCTCATTATCCAGCCATTATACTTTATATGAAAATACACAATACCAGACATCTCTAACCATAACATCCCCTTAAATAAAATCAACGGACAAATATCAGATGGAATATAAATGATGACGATAAACAAAGTAATAAGCAGTGCATTACTGACCTTATTTAATTTGCTGATAGGATATGACTGATTCGCCTTAAAATATTCAGTTGCCGCGTCAACTCCAGCAATCTCTCCTTGCCAAGTAATGTCCTAGAATGTATGCCATATACTATTAAGCCACCACAAACTTGTACTTTTTGATATCAAACTATTGGTTTTTTAGCACATAAACATTATTGCAAAACTGGACAATAAGTATCACATTACAAGAATCCAAACATACATACGTGAGGGGAAGTTTCAGGCATGAACATGCACAAACCAAAGTCATGACCCAATACAGCAATCCCACCAGGCTGTTGACATCCGGTAATATAAAGATAATCGGCATCTTGGCGAAAAGTATAAGGAACAACATCCGTCATCATCTTTACGGGAGCAGCTGCAACAATAGCCACACTCCGTTCGGGAAGAAGTTCCAATAACTTGTTCCTCCTCGATATATATTCATCACCAGTAATCCCTGGCGTAATCTCACCTTCTTTTAATAACTAGCAATGCCATAACACAAACCAAAACTTTAATATAGGCTATTACTACTCTCTAACAATTTCGATAGAAGGGTATTTACTCGGGGTGGCAATCGAGTTGTTTTTGGGTTGATCTATTCAGGTTCACGGGTTGGTATAACCTCTACCCAAACACAACCCATTTATTAATCGTGTCAAGAAACTCAACACTAACCTAGACGTGCATAACACGTGTAACCCGTTTGTAACTTGTTTAACCTAGTTTAATTCAAAAAATGATATAATGTTTATTAAAAAATGATAATGTTAACAACAACAACAACAACAACAACATACCCAATCCCGCAAGAGCGGGGTATGGGGGAGGTAGAAGTGTAGACAGATCCTACCCCTACCCCAGGCAAGGCCTAGGAGTAGAGAGACTGCTTCCAGGGAGACCTCCGGCACGTGCACAAGTGTGAGTGAAAAAGTAACCCAAGGTGCAAGGAGCAAACAGACAAACAAAGCACATAGTACCAAACAAAGAACAAGGAGCAAAGCAAGTAAAGCAAGCAAACAAAGCAAAGCGGCACGCAAGAGAAACAAGGAACAAAAAGGCAAAACAAACACAAGCAAGAACGCAAAGGCAAGCAGGCACCAGGCAAGAAGACAACACAAAACAAGCAAAGCAACGCAAGGGGGCAAAAGAACAGGCAAAGCAAAGGACAAAAGCTAAGGCAAGGGGGCTAAAGCAAAGGCCAAAAGGGAAAAAGCAAAGGCAAAGGGAAAAGAAACCACAAGCCTACAAAACTAAAAGGGGGACAAGCAAGGAGACCAAAAACGCCTAAAGTGCAAAAGGGCCTACCAAACCTAAAACGCAAAGGGGCAAGACAAAGACAACCTACCACACGACCTAAACTACCCGCAAGTTCTAATCCTAGCTCTCCACTCGTTCCTATCTGAGATCATGTCCTCGGACAAGAGAAGCTCCTTCATGTCTAGCCTAAGTCTATCCTCCCACCTGAGCTTAGGTCTTCCCCTCCTTCTCAAACCGTCGACCCTAAGCTCTTCGACTCTCCTTACAGGTGCCGTCTGTGGCCTTCTCCTGACATGACCGAACCACCTCAACCTTCCTTCTCGCATCTTCGAGATAATAGTCTCAACTTCAAGTTCTGCTCTGAAAACTCCGTTCGGTATCATGTCAAGCAAGGTCTTACCACAAGTCCACCTTAGCATCCTCAGTTCTGCAACTTCCACTCTGTTGGCTTGGGCTTTCGTGATAGGCCAACACTCTGTTGGCTTGGATAATTAATTATATGTTAACATTATCAAAAAATGATAATGTTAACATATAATTAATTATCCAAGATATATAATTTATTTTTTATATGTTTATATGCTTAAACGGGTTCACGAATTAATACACACTCCACCCATTTATTAAACGGGTTAACCTGTTTGACCCAAACCCGTTTAACTTGGTGTATTTACAAGCCAAATCCTAATTCTAGTAATGCAGTACCGAAATTATTATTATGATATACCTGAGGATGAGTAGTTGGAGTTGGCTGGCCAACATCAACACACTTATTTGTCGAATAAAAATGTCGCCATACCACCTATAATCATTAAACAAATAATAAGCAGAAAGAAAACTCAAAACAGCTTATCTGATTAAAAATAAGCAATTAAGAAAAAATGAAAAGAAACGAACTTGATTGAGTAGCTTGATTGAACAAGACTTATTATTATTAGTGATTAGTAATTTTCGCATTCTGCACCTTCCACGTGTCCTATTAATTAAGTGGGGATTATGAAAGGTGATTTTATTAAAAATTTGTGAAAAATGGAAGATTTGAAATTAGGGTTTAACAAATAGGGGAAGATGACTCAACTCATGTATTGTTGTTTGTGGGACAAGTCAAACAGATTACGGGGCTGTTTTTTAAAGCTTACCCGGACTTTTACCAGGTTATAGATCCAAACATCAAAAAATCTAAGGGTGCGTTTAGTTTGCGGAAAGGTTTGGATTAAGATTTGGATTCGGTATAGTTTGAATAAAAAGGAGGAAAAGAAAAATGCAATTATATAATTAATGTATGAATTTTATATAATAAAAGTATAATTAAAATCTTGTAGCTTAAGTAGAATTATAAATGTAAAGAGTGATAATAAATATTCCAAGAATTGATTCTATCATATGAAGTCTTCAACATTAATTTTAAGCAACTCAAACATCTCAATTAGTATGTATACATTGATTTCAAGCAACTCAAACGTTTCAATTAATAATAGTTAGTCTTTTTACATTTCCGTCCATGAGTTACAAATATTTTATCAACTATATATTGTGTCAAAAATCACACACAACAAACTACAACTTCCTCCACACCGCGTGCACATTGGGCCACAACTTATTATGGTGGTAAAGTAAGCATCATATCGTCTTACTTATTTAGCATATTGTGTTGATATAAATAATGCGAAAAAACGTTATTAATATTTCTCGATATCCCTATGTTTTGACAATCACAAAATGTAAACTCATTAAACGTAAAATCATTACGTAAACAAGTATTTAGTGAAAAAATATCATTACATCCAACTAATTCACTTAAGGTATGAATAAACAATTGCCTAATACATTTTATGATCAAAGGAAGATTTATTTACTAATTACAAATTATATAAAATGGTATAAACATTTTATATATTTAAGAAAAACATTTTTGGTAATTAAAGAAAAATGTTTATTTCATAATAATTAAATGAATTCAAATTTTTAACCAAATTCAGTTAAATTTTCACCAAATAAACTTTCTCCAAAAAAGACAAAAACTTCAGGGCGTTACAGTGGGCAGCCCCCTTAATTTGAAGGGGGCCGGCACACAATTAAGGGGGTCGGCAAACGCTCCTCTGTCAGAATCTTTTGCCTATAAATACTGGTTCATATCTGAAATTTTTCCTCACCTTTTGCACTAAAACTTTCTGTTCTAATTCTCTCAAAACATCTTTCTAAATTCTTTGATCATAATCATGTTAGTTTTTGTTTCAAGTGATTTAATCTCTCATCATTAAAAGTGCAAGAGAATAATACTCCTTTCATTTCAAATCAAGAAGTATTGAAGATTAGTTGTGTAGCTTGTATTTATTGTAAAGTTGTGTAGTGATTGTAATTGGTAGATCTAGGTGGGTTTGTAAATCTAGTATTGAAAGTTGTGGTGTGAAGTAGAAGTAGTGTGTAGTTGTGAAGAAGTAGTGGTGTGCTCTAGTTGTGAAGAAGGTGTGTGTAGTCGTGAAAAAGTCGTGAGATTGGTTCTAGCTATTATTAGGACTCGACATCTAGCTTAGTGTCGTTAATTGGTATAAGCAAAAGTTGTGTAAGGTTTCTCCGCCAAAAGGGAGTTTGTTGACATAGTGAAGAAAAACTCTCGAGGAGTGGAGTAGGGCGAAGAGGTGCTTCGTAGCCGAACCACTATAAATACCGTGTGTTGTGGTTTGATCTCTCTATCTCTATCTTTTCTTTACTTTCATATTTACGTTATAATTGTTTAGTTAGTTAGATTAAATTGTTTGTGTTGTGCAAGTGTTGAAATTCACATAAATAAGAATCGAAGTTTTTATAAAACAAAGTTTTTAAAATACAAATTGACGTAAAACTATTAAACCCCCCCTTCTATTTTTCCACATATTGATTTATATTGTTTTATATAAATTTCACGTGTGTGTAACAATGCAGGACATAAAGATGGTGCTTAGGAGGTATGGTAGTAATATCATCTTCTATAATGGTTTAAGAGATCCTACACAGCGTTGTCTTATCAATTAAGTGGAACATGCACGAACATTTTCAACTTGATCGGAAATGCAATATATTGATTAATTGTATTTAAGTTACTTACGATCAACTATATCTAATTGTTTTTTGCAGCGCGTCAAGAAGCATTAAAGAAAGAGATCGATAAGTCACAAAAATTGTATTAAGAACAAAACATGCAAGCTCTAATGATATCAGGCGAATCGGGAATAGGAGTGGGGTTATCCCCTAAGGAGAGGCTCGCGGTTGGTATTTCTGCCCGAGGATGCGACACTAACTCGAGCCAACAACTAACAACTAACCCGCCGTTCAAAAAAAAACATGCAAAAGGCCAATGAACAACAACAACAACAACAACAACAACGCCACGGCCACCAGTGGAATGAATACTTAGCATTCAAGAAGCATTAAAGAAAGAGATCGAGAAGTCACAAAAATTGTATCAAGAACAAAACATGCAAGCTCTAATGATATCAGGCGAATTAGGAATAGGAGTGGGGTTATCCCCTAAGGAGAGGCTCGCGGTTGGTATCTCTGCCCGAGGATGCGACACTAACTCGAGCCAACAACTAACAACTAACCCGCCGTTCAAAAAAAAAAACATGCAAAAGGCCAATGAACAACAACGACAAAGACAACAACAACAACAAACCCACGACCACCAGTGGAATTAATACTTATCATTCATATTAATAGTACGTTACAAATTAAACATGCAATATTTTACTTCATGTAATACCGATAAACGGGCTAATACTATTGATTCGTTAGCAAGTAAGTTTATTGAAAATAATGTGTCGAACATTCAATTTTTAGTCAATAATTATTACTACACTTTGTTGGTGCATTTTAATATTTTTGCTCTTAATGTAGTTTTTTGTCTTGCGGTGTGTTAATGTCACTTTTTTAATTAAACGTCTTGGATTATTGTGTGACTTTGATATTTGATATGACTGTGTAAATTATGTCGATGTTACATACTGAAAATGGGGTAATATATAATAAAAATATCTTCACACTATCATCTTAACAACGAGAATCTTCTGAATTGAAGAAGTATATAAATGAGAAGAAAATTGTATTTAGTCAAATGTCGGGCCTATTGATTAATTGGAGCGGGTTTATGATTCGGACTTGGGTCATTGGATATGATTTTTTATTATACGAGTTATAATTTATACTCTTGAATATACTAATTACTTTAATGTTTTATGTTTTTATAGTTTTGTTAAAAAGAAAATTTGTTTTATAGTTCGCTTTTAATAATGTCATTTATTTGAACAACGAAATCCGTCTTTCACAAAAAATGAGAGTTTCAAACATGAACCGAAAATTAGTCCCGAACATTACGAAAAAAACAATTAGATCCAACATGTGTGCATTGCATGGGTCCTGAGGCATTCCAAACCTATGTGCATCGCACGGGGATGAATATAAAAGGTCTCCAACATTAATGTCATCGCTTCATATTTAAAATAATTTATGTAACTTATACATATTAAAAAATTACATGTGAAAAGACTCTTTTTAATGTAACATCTTCAAAAAAGTCTTTTAACATATACTCTTTTAATGTCAATAAACTATGAGTAAATTGCAAAAATCGTCCCTAAAGTTTGACCAATTTGCATGTTTCGTCCCAAATATTTCGAAACTGCAAGGATCGTCCCTAAATTTTGGCCCGTGTGCATGTATTGTCCCTAAAGTTTTGGCCCCGTGTGCATGTATCGTCCCCAAAAAGGACTATATATGCCCCAAAGGTTAACTTTAAGGACGATCCTTGCAGTTTCGAAATATTTGGGACGAAACATGCAAATTGGTCAAACTTTAGGGACGATTTTTGCAATTTACTCATAAACTATTGTTGTATAATTGAGCCTCACAATCATACTAACAACCTGACAATTTACACAATCATTTTTGCACGGGTCCTGAGGCAAACCAAGTTATTTATGATGAAAATTAGTGGCAAACATAGTTTTTGACTCGACCTCAATTAAAAATGACAGAAATAAAGACACCAACATTTTTCATGCCATGCTAACAAAAGTTGTGGTAACATGACAACTTAGGAACTTATTGACCAACAAAAGTTGTGATAACATCACAACTTAGATAGAGCCCGTGTACAATGCACGGGTCTGAATTACTTGACATTACTTACAAAAGTCTAATAACGAAAAAAATTACTTGACATTACACTATTACCAATTAGATAGAGCCCGTGTACAACGCACGGGTCTGAATTACTCGTAAATATGTAAAATTAAATAGAGAAGATAGAAAGGGGCCCACAAATTAAATGATACATACTATTTTTATGAGGAATGATCTGACAAAATTAAATCAATCCCTAATTCATGAAACAAACAATTATATTTATCTTTGAATTCATTCCATTTCAAAACCCTTCAAACAAACGCACCCTAAACAACAAATAATTATATCTTAGGGCCCGTTTGGTTAAGGGGGGGGGGGGGGGGAGATTTGGATTCGAGTATAGGAGATGATAAATGATGTTTGATTGTTTAAATAATACTTTGAAAGCTGCGAGGCCCACCACTTTTTCATTCCACTCAAATATGATGGATTTTATGTAAAACCCGTGGGACCCATTGTACCCTCTCTCATAACATTTTGTTATTATTATTATTATTATTATTATTATTATTATTATTATTATTATTATTATTGTTTAAATAATACTTTGAAAGCTGCGAGGCTCACCACTTTTTCATTCCACTCAAATATGATGGATTTTATGTAAAACCCGTGGGACCCATTGTAACCTCTCTCATAACATTTTATTATTATTATTATTATTATTATTATTATTATTATTATTATTATTATTATTATTATTATTATTAAAATATTATATTTAAATACAATTTAATTATTATATCAATTAAAATATATTTTCTCTTTCTTAATTTTCATTCCCCACAAATCCAAATCCGAATCCGAATCCAAACCCATTTATAAACCAAACGGACCCTTAGTCTTTCATTTTGTTTTCATCGGTATACATCAAACCAAACCAAACCAACAAATAATTATATCTTAGTCTTTCATTTTGTTTTCATCGGTATAAATCAAAGTATCAAACCAAAAAATAGACAAAAATACACCGTTGGTCTCTGAACTTTTCACAAAGCATCGTCATGCACCTTAACTTTTCAAAAACGTCGCCATGCATCCAAAACTTGGAAATTTTAGGCCGAATGCGTCCCTTGACTAGCTTTGTCTCGGTCAACGCTCAATTTTTTGTATACTCCCAAGGGTATAATAGGCAAAAGACATTTATCACCACACTATGGTTAAATCTAACACGACATTTGACTTTAGGTAGCAAGTATGTACTACACTCTAGTTAATCTATCAAGAGTGATATTTTAGTGACCAACTATGAACTTTTCTTGGCAACCCATTTCCCTTTTGTGTTATTTGCTTTGGTTATGCATTAGATAAATATTTTTGACTTAGGGAAGTCAAACCTATAGATGTTACAATTTGTGTCATTAGATAAATAGGTTTGACTCATGGAAGTCAAACCTATAGATGTTACAATTTGTGTCATTAGATAAATAGGTTTGACTCATGGAAGTCATTACTCGGCATAAATAAGTAAATAGAGATGAGATCAATATAGAACTCATATTTTTCATTGAACCAATCAGGGGCGGACCTAGGTATTAACTTTGGGGGGCGGTGCCCTCCACGACTCGCCGAAAAAGTTCAGATTTTAGTGTAAAAAAAATTTTTAAAACTTTTTTTATTAAAGTGCACCCCTCCAAAACATCAAATTGCCCCCACCTTGAAGCCAAAAATGTAAAAACCTTAGTTTTTAGTGTTAAATTTTTTTTTGACCTTTTTATTAAAGTGTATTACAAATTTTGTCAAAAAAAAATTTTTTGCCCCCGCCTTGAAAAATCCTGGGTCCGCCACTGGAACCAATCATAGTCACCCATTTTTATTTTCCACCTTTTTTTAAAAAAACAACATATCTTACAAACGGTAAATCTTCAAGCTACAAAAATACCATCGCGACGAGAATTAAATCATCTTTCTAATAGATATGCATTGTTTTATACTTTCGACGAACTTTTTTTTTGACAAACTTTTTTTTTTTTTAATTTCCGCCCTGAAAAATCATATATGATTCGTAAAATCCACATATGATTTGACTTTTATAAATCACATATGATTTGTAAAAATCATATATGATTCGTAAAAATCATATATGATTCGATTTTAACGAATCCCATATGATTTTTACAAATCATATATGATTTTTTTGAGCGGAAATTTAGAAAAAAAAAGTTCATCGAAAAAAAAAGTTCTCGAAAGTATATAACAATGCATGTCTATAGAAAGATAATTTAATTCTCGTCGCGGTGGTATTTTTTTTGCATAAGGATTTACGGTTTGCGAGATATTTAATTTTTAAAAAAATGGTGAAATTTTATTTTTGTTATTTTGATTATAAAAAAAATGTGTGGCTAAAATTGTTTGATTGGTTCTATGGTAAAAATTAGTTCTACACGGATCTTTTGACCAAGTAAATATTGTCAATAAAGGGGTTGTTGGATTTTCCTGTTACGAATTTATAACCACTGTGTTTGGTTTTCTTGATATGATGGGGTGTTTGGTTTTTACCGTGATAAACAGTACATAAAAGGGGTGTTTGGTTTGTTTTATTCGCTTGTTCCCTCCCACTGTCAACACTAACATCACAAAAGTTTTTGATAATAAATCCACCATTGTCCAAACAATAACATTTAATGATCAAAACCTTTGCATTTTGCCCCCAAACCACTGTGTTTGGATTTGCTGACATAAAGGGGTGTTTGTTTTTGGTCATAAGAAGAGGACACAAAATAGGATAATACAAGAAGATTAAACGTTAAAACATAGATTTATATATGCATCATACTGGCAATTAGACTACAAGAACAACATTAAAATCCTAAAACAAGAACCCAAAAGACCTCATTAACCTACCCCTGGAAATACCCAAAAGACCTCATTACACTAATTATTTTCAGTCATTTTTTAAACATAACCTTCCTGCATGATAATACCAGCATTAGCTTCACCATACATCTTGATCAAACATGCAAGTAGGTCGATTTCAATGGCCTGGGTTTTTTTTAAAGCCTCCAAACAGTTAAGCGCCACACCACGAGGTCCCAAAGCTTCATTCTCCTGAATCGCTTTGGTATCATCCTCTTGAGATGATCAATAGCGGCGTGAATAAGGTTTTTAAAAAACCCTGCTTCAACAGCCTCTTGACTAAACCAGAGGCTCATACGATCATGTAATCGTGGTGAATCGGCCACTTCCATGAGTTCGTTCAACATTGGGAAATCTTCTTCCATGGGGAAATGTGTGAGGAAAAGCTTGTGGTTTAGGGTTTATTGGGTTACGCGCTAAAGTTAGTACCGTCTCAGTGAAGCGACGGTGAAGGGGTTTAATAACAATTTTTATTTCATAGTTGGTCCCTAAGGTTGTCTATATTTTCGTGACCGTAGGTAAAATTCCCGCCCAAAATTTAGTGACGTGTTGACAATATGTTACATTGAGTTTACAAGCTTAGGGACCTACAGTGTAATTTGAGTAAAATTAATGGCACCCCATTAAATCCTTACCAACCCACTTTTTGACTCACAAGTGACCATTTTCCGTTAGACTTTCTAAAGTCAAACTTGACAATGGTAAATGTGACTTGTTTAATAATGTTTTCATAATGATTTCATTTAGAAAGTTAAAAGTGCACATTCTAAATTGGATTTAATAATGGAATGGCAATTTTGACTTTAGTTTGTAAAAATTGCGAATGCCAAATAGCCTTTACCATTTGCACGTTTAACTTCTTAAAGTCAAACTTCCCATTGCATTTGGTGAGCAACATAGGTAGCACAAACATATTCACAACCAACAACTAAATAGCAACATACTTATACGATAATAGTTGTCTTGGGGTATTCAACTCATACATAAACTAGAAACAGTAAAAGAATTCTACCCCAGCTGTATGGGAAGCTCGATGGAGTGTCAACAGCCTCCTTGTCAAATCCCAGTTCAACTTGATGTTTTCATTCTCATCAGGACTCAAATTGCAGTCATGGATATAAATTTTCTTCAGTAAGGGAGAACATGCAAGTATGAACCTTATTATGGCTATTTCATTCTCTGTTTTAGGGAAAGAACGAAACACCACAGTTTGAAGCTGCCTCATGGTCATTGTGTTGATGGTTACACCAAATGAATCAATCTCTAAAAGTACAACAGTAAGCGTGTATAAGGCCTGCAAAATGAGAGACTATTCATATGCACAACCATTGGAATTTAATATGATGTCTTTCATACATATGCATTCCACTTACCCTGGTTTCTAGCCTTTGCATATTTGGAGACCCACGAATCATTTGAACGATCAATGAGACCATTGGATTATTCCCAAACGACCCCGTATATCTCAAGAGACTTGAGGGATAGAAAGGTCACACGGACATTCATCCAGGAGGTACCTTCTTTCAACAACTACAAAAGGTCGAATTTTCTTTAGTTTCAAAGCGAACATTGCATCAATGTTACAAATTACTTTAACATTTTGTAAGATGAAGTGGAAAACTGAAATAGGTCTTACCTTGCAGTCTTGAAAGTCCATGGTAAGGGTCTCAAGTTTAGGAACAGTTGCCAACTAAAAGATATTGGAAGTTGTTATTGTCGTGGGATGGTTCCAAATACCAAATGACAAATTTAACTTCTTCAAATTGCTAAGAATTGCAATATCCCATAGTCTCATCTCGTTTGTAGTACAACGATCCATTTTTAGAGACTCAAGCAAGGGACAACCAGCAACTAAGTCCCAAACTGTACCACTATGAAAATTGACATTATACAATTCTAAGCTGAGTAGCTTTGGAAAACCCCTAAAACTTGTCATAGTGGGAAAAGTGCAACAATGAAGTTCGAGAAATTTCAACTCATGACGATGGTAAAGTTGGGTTGGCAACGTAACTGGATCACCATACCAGTTTTGAATTATGACCTCCTCAACTCCTTCCCGAGCCAAAATCAAAACCAAATCATAAATCTCTTCATAACTCAGGTCGTCTTGTCCAAACAGTGTTTTGGGCTCTATGGAGAACACAAACCTTCTTACGGGACCATTAAGCTGAAGTAAAAGTCTAGTAATATGCTTCCCATCAAACTTACTTGTTAAATAGTAAAACAAATCCTCATCAATTATGACATCAGTTGCAAAGTCCACTTAAACCTCCAGCTTGTCGATAAAGTACATGTTCTCACTGCCTCTTTTAAAGGCAAACGATTCATAATATTAGTCTTCACGTTATCTGGCATGTTGGTGATATAATCAGCCATATCATTGATCACATTATCTCCAAAAGATATTGTATTGATGGAATTTTAGTTGGGTCTTTGAGTTCTGGAAATGGGTGTCTGGTTTTGGTTTTTGATTTACCGGTGATGGTCTGAATAAGGGTTTGTGTAATTATGGAGTGTAAATGTGTTTGGTTAGTGGGTTAATTGGTTTTTGCGCGAATAATAACTAGCATATTAGAGAAGATAGCCTCAAGTTGGGAAACAAAGTTCTTAGTTAGTCCCTAAAATATCACTCTTGGTTGATTTAACCATAGTGTGGTGATAAATGTGTTTTGCCTATTATACCCTTGGGAATATACAAAAAATTGAGCATTGACCGAGACAAAACAGGTCAAGGGACGCATTCAGCCTAAAATTCCCAAGTTTTGGACGCATGACGACTTTTTTAGAAAGTTAGGGTGCATGGCGATGCTTTGTGGAAAGTTCAGGGACCAACGGTGTATTTTTGTCAAAAAAACTAACAAAAGAAGGGCAAAATTATCATTTTAGCTCATTTAATATAAAAATTCACTTTCCAACTTTTAAAAAAAAAATAACATATCTTGCAAACGTTAAATTTTCAAGCTACGAAAAACACACCATCGCGACGAGAATTAAATCGTCTTTGTTGATATAAATAATGTTTAAAAACGTTATTAATATTTCTCAATAACTCTATGTGTTGATAATCACAAAATGTAAACTAAATTAAGTCAAGATTATGACTTAAACAATTATTTAGTAACAAATATTTACTTCTACAACTAATATCACTTAAGGTATGCATAAACTTAGCATCTTATGCATTGCATGATCAAAGGAAGCCTTTTCTTAACACATAACATTTTATAAAATGACATTAACATTTTATATATATTAGTAAATTATTTTTGGTATTGTTTTATTAAATTACAAATATATGATTTCAAAATTCCAACCAAAAAGGGCAAGTTTTATCCAGAAAAACCTTCCTCACTAATGGACAAGAAAATCCAACGTTCTGGAGGGGCGGCCCCCTTAATTATTAAAGGGACCGGTCACGCTCCAAAACAGTAAATTTCCCCCCTTTAAATACTGGTTCATTCCACAAAATTTTCTCACCTTTTTGCACTCAAAACCTTCTGATCTAATCTCCATTTCTATCTCAAAAATCCTTTGATCATATAATTCATAAGTCTTTGTTTCTAAGTGATCCAAAGCTTCATCTACTCAGGTGCAAAAAAAAGAAGAACACTCCTCTACATCCATTAAATTGTAGTAGTGTTGTGATTAGCTAGTTTCATCTTGTAGTAGTGCTAGATACTTGTAAAGTGCTGTGTGAATTTGTTGATTGTAGATACTAGGTGTGTTGTAAAGTAGTGTAGTTGTTGTGACTTAGTTGTGCATAGAAGAAGGTGTGAAGTAAACAAGAAGAAAAGGTGTGAAGCTATCTTGAAGAAGTTGTGTAGGTGTGAAGAAGGAGTGAAGTCTTGAAGAAGTTGTGAGATTGGTTCTAGCTACGATTAGAACTCGACATTTAGCTTAGTGTCGTTAATAGGTGTAAGCCAAGGTGTGTAAGGTTTCTCCGCCATAAGGAGTTTGTTGACATAGTGAAGAAAACTCTCGAGTGTGGTACTCGGGGAGTGGAGTAGGGCAAGGAAGGTGTCCTTGTAGCCGAACCGCTATAAATTCGCGTGTTGTGGTTTGATCTTTCTAACTCTATCTTTTCTTCATTTTATTTCAATACTTCTATTATTAGATTAGCCTTGCTTGTATTTGTAGATACTTGAATTCACGTAAGATCGAATCGAAAGTTTTTATAAGTTACAAAAGATTTTGAAAATATCTTTAAAAAGGACGAAAAACTATTCAACCCCTTTCTAGTTTTCCACAATTGGTATCAGGAGCCACGTCTAACAAAATTTTTAAAATATATTGTATTTTAAAACTTGTAACAATCTATGGAATCTGAAAAATATTTAGAAGGGCAATCTATGCAAAGACCACCACTATTTGAAAGTGATGGATTTTTATATTGGAAAAATCGATTTGAAACTTATGTGAAATCAAAAGATCTAGATCTTTGGCATGTTATTACCAATTGTGATTTCTTACCTATTTAAAATAACCCCGAAACAAATAAAGATGAAATCGTACCTTTTGAAAAACAAAATGATGATTTAAAAAGAAAACTTGCTAAAAATAATGAAGCAAAAATGGTTATTTATAATGCGCTACCACGTAAAGAGTATGAAAGGATCTTTATGTGTGAAACCGCGAAAGAAATTTGGAACTCTTTACTAATAACTCACCAAGGTAATAGTCAAGTCAAAGATAATAAGATAGATCTACTTGTTCAACAATATGAGCAATTCACGATTCTGGAAGAGGAATCAATTGATAATACTTTTGCTAGATTTAACACTATCATCACAAGTTTAAAAGCACTTGATGAGAATTTTTCTAGTAAGAATTTTGTTAGAAAGTTTCCTAGGGCTCTTCACCCGAAATGGCGAGCTAAAGTGACGGCTATTGAAGAATCAAAGAATTTATCAACGTTACAACTTGATGAATTAATTGGAAACTTGAAAGTCCATGAAGTTATTATAAAGAAGGACTCCGAAATGGTCAAAGAAAAACGAGAGCAAAGCAAGTCAATCGCCTTGAAAGCTAGAAAGGAATCCAATAACGAAGATAGCTCATCTTCCGAAAGTGATGACGAAGAATATGCCATGGCCGTAAGAGATTTCAAGAAATTCTTTAAAAGGCGAGGAAGATTCGTAAGGCAACCACATGATGAAAGGAAAGCATTTCAAAAGAGTAAGGATGACAAGAATAACAAGAATGAAAGGAAATGTTTCAAGTGTGGTGATCCAAATCATCTCATTGGAAAATGTCCAATGATGACAAGAGATCAAAATCAAAGAGCATTTGTTGGAGGAGCTTGGAGTGATAGCGATGAAGATGAGAAAGAAACGACAATGGAAGAAAAGTGTCTCATGGCGAAGACATCAAGTGAGGTACGTTCCGAAACCGAATACTTTAGTGATGAAAATTTATCATTAGATGAAAAAGATTTAGATAGTGAATATAATAGATTATGCAAACTAGGACAACAAGTAATGGCTAAAAACAAATCACTAAAATGCATAAACAACCAATTGGAAAATGAAGTACTAGAACTAAAAATTAAAATACATCAACTTGAAAAAGGTAAGAAAATTTTCGAAGAATGTAAATCATATCAAGAGCTTAAAGGTGAAAAAGAAATACTCAGGGAAGATATTCGCAAACTTGATAAATTTGAAAATAGTAGTCACTCACTTAGTAAAATAATAAGTATTCAAAGAGTATCCGGAGATAAAACCGGTTTAGGATTTAACTCAACCAAAGCTTCAACAAGCGAAAGTAAAAATGTTAAATTTGAAAGTGAACTTAATGAACTAAAACCTCTAAAATCTAAGCCTAAGTATATACTTATTAATGATAGAAAAATACCTCTTGCCAACAATGAAGAAGTAAAAGCTTTTATAAACCATCTTTAAAACCCGAAGTAGGAGCTTCTAAACCTAAGACAAGATCTAAAACTCCACCACCTAGAAAACCAAATAACTTTCATCCTAGGTCTAAAACACCTCAACCAAGAAGAAACCAAAATAGGCAAAACTACAATAACACTAGTAATCAAATGTGGAATTATCAACAAAGCTGCAACCCTTGGGGGTTACTACCACCTTTCATGCATCCTAGCCAAATGTTAAACATGTTTGGACCAAACCACTTTGGACCAAAGAGGCAATGGGGACCGAATAACTAGATCAACATTCCTTGTGTCTATCTTGAAGTTTCTCTCACAGTAGACTTTTACAAAATCTATACGTCATTTTGAAGATTTTTGTTGAAGACCGCCGGGTACGTCATTCTTTCATAACTCATTGCCATGCTTAGATAAATACGCTTTGTTTGGTTACGTTGTTTGCATAGATATAGTTTTTTTTAGTTCTTTGTTTGATCATATATATATATATATATATATATATATATATATATATATATATATATATATATATATATATATATATATATATATATATATATATTCTTATACTTATTATATTACATATATATACATATATATACATACTTGCACATAACCTAGATACGTCATTAGTTGACTTTCTAGAACTCCATGAAATTGTTCGTTATCGAACTCTTTCCTTCCCCCTCTTGTTACTTTTGAACTTTTACGTTCAACACGAAAATCTCTTGTGTCCTCTTTTAGAAGAGTCAAGATGATGAAGGGATGTGAGTCAAGTGGATCAATATAAAGGAAGAACGCGTTCGCACGTGAATACTATGGATGAAACAAACTCCTTTCGCCGACCAAATTCTATTTTCGTCATCATTTCTTAAACTCCACCTATTAACCCACCATTCACTCACATTTACACACTATCTATACTTATATATATATATATATATATATATATATATATATATATATATATATATATATATATATATATATATATATATAACAGGAGGCATTTGAAGAATATGTCACCTCATTGCCTAGTCAATGCCCAGTAATTCATTATCATTCATGTCATCACTTGGGCTGTTAGTTCACTAACAAGAGCCTCAACCGTTAGACCATGTCACAAGTTGTGGTATACCATTGCAAAACAAAATTAATATACATACATAAACATTACATGCTTTCCTAATTCAAATCGTGTTTTATATTATGTTTAAAGCCGGATTGAAAGGTGCAAAAACGGTTTTCTTCTCATTCAATCATGGCAACAACAACCCTAAATCCAACTAACCCTACTCTTCATCCAACCAAAAAGCACCGGAGCCAATGATTTCAGAAGAAAGTTACACTTCTAATATGAGGTCATTAATGTTGTATAAGAATTCAATTTGCTTTTGTATGTTTTGTATTCCAAGTTTAATCGAATAGGGTTCATTCCTGCAGACTCGACAATTGTGTTTTATTTATAGCTTCATTAGCATATGTCTGATGTTAGTGTGATCTCTATAAGGTTAGGTTAAGTTTTGGATTGAAAGCAAGGAGCATAACCAACCTCTTGGGCAGTTGCTAAAGACGAAACCCAATCGGATGCATGGGTAGGGAGAAGGCCTAAAGTATTTAGCTTCCACACACCGAGTAACATGCAATAAACAGTAACTTTGGTGCAATAAGGTCCACTTTGCTGCCATGTTTTTTATTTATTTATTTATTTATTATTATTATTATTTTTTGTTTGCTGAGTAAGTGTGGATCATAGCTGTAGCCTGAAACTTTGGAATTCGAGGAAGTATTAGGCTCCAAGTGTGATAGCTTGGAGTATAACAACTGGGACTGATTATGATGGGGGGTTTGCTGTGCTTATGGAGGTTGTTGATGGTTATAGATGAAGTGGGTGGATGTCAAGTCAGCTATTGGACCTCAACGTTATATTGGTTGAACACTTCGTACAGGTACACTTCAAATTGTGGTATATTCAGTTAGATGTTAATGAATATTATTTGTCTCATCAAATACGTTATATCTTTTACAGGTACACCAATCATGTTAGTAGTAGTCATTAGAGAGTGATCTTATAACTAACCGTACGTTTTTTATACATTGGCTTATTTGCAGCCACTGCCAACTTTCATAGCGGTGCTTCAAGAGTCCTTGCTCCAATGCCTCTCATTATCAGTGTTATTGTGGATGAAAAATAGGTGGATAGGCTAACTGGGACGCGTCCTTACACTCTTTACACCAGTGTAATGTTGTTCTCTAATTTATGTTACTTTATTTTGCTGTAATGCTTGCATTCAGAACTTACGCTTACGAGCTCAATAAGTTCTTTTAGCTAAACGTCTCCAGTAATAGGTTGTTTGGGTACTCAAAACTGTTTGTTTTGTTTTGAGTTGCAATTAGCAATAAGCTGCCGAAATCAACTTTTACCCAAACACCCCTTCAAATAATCTTTTTTTAAAATAAAGTGTGGCATTGCATGTTGGAAGTAGTTATGTGATATATTGAAAGAAAAAAAGTATGCCACAAAAATCCATAGGTGGTCAGTTGGGTAATGGGTTAATCCGGGTATATTTTTGGTACAGGTAAAACATGTTGGGTTGACATGAATCACCTTTTGTACAAAAAAATCCAGTTTTTTTATAAATAATTATTTTGTAAATATTACTTGCAGATATCATGTTATATCACCTTTTGTCCAAAAAAAGTCTGTGCTCGGTCCAGAATATTTGGGACTATTTTACTTCTGAATTAAGGGGCAAATGGGTAGTTTTTGGTAAAGCAATTCTAAAACAGTCCCGTTATGCCCATATTCAAGATAGCTTATTACACGCAGAAATAATCTTAAAACTATCTGGATAAGTAATCCCTTGAACTGCTGATCAATGGAAGTAATTAACGGTGCGGTAAAAAAAACATTAGACTAAAATTTAGTTTTGACTTATATATCTCGAGTACAGTGGCAATTGATAGGTTGTTATAATACTAAAGTGGTTGTTATATGTATGGCAGTGACGTGTATTCAGTTCAATCCAGCAGACAATGACTACTTTATAAGTGGTTCACTAGACGCTAAGGTTAGAATCTTGAACATACCGGATAGGCATGTTGTGGACTGGCTTCATCTTCATGAAATGGTGACCGCTGTTGGCTATTCTAATGATGGCAAGGTAGAAATTATAATCCGAAAAAAATTACTTCTTTACTTTGTGTAGATTAAAATGAATAACTAAATAATCTGTCTCTAAAGGATTCGGTTGTTGGTTCACACAAAGGGATCTGTCGGTTTTACACCACTGCTGGTATGTCGTGTTCCTAGAAGTAATATCCCCGTTTGTATCTTGTGTAGTAAATTATTTTACTTAGCTTATTCATTTTATCTTAGATTTCAAGCTTGAGTTTAAGGAGCAAATAGAATTGAAAACAAAGAAAAAGTCATAACCTAAAAAGATAACAGGTTTTCAGGTATGTATACAACTTTCAGTGCATCTTCACTACCCGACTACATTAGTCCTTTACATTAAACTAACCAATCTTGATTTACAGTTTTCTTGAATGAATTTATCAGAAGTACTTGTGAACAACAGATTCATGGGTTATGATCTTGGATGGAGCAAAACTTGTCCAAAAATATAACGGTATTGCTGTTACATGGATGAATCAAACTCTATTTGTTAAAAAAGAAGTTTGACAGCCTTTCAAGTTGATCGATGCAGTTACCAACTTCTACTATGTTTGATAATTGCGTAACTCATCCAAAGATGATGCTTCAGTTCATTCATTGGATGCTGCTATCAATGTCAGTGGAAAACTTCAGCTTCTTGACAAGGTATTTATGGTAAGAAACATGACGTATCAGTTTCATTTTCATTTTTTTCTTAAACCCACAACTCAAATGAACCCAAATTTGCTGGTAAGATGTTGAAATTAATCACAACTTTATTCTGGACATGCTTGATTGTTGTACCTGATCATGCCTGACTAGCGTGTTCATGGTGACCTCATGTTATTTGTGAATAGTGCAGTCTTTCAGAGGTTTTGATTGTGGTTTAAAGTTGAGTGAATGATTTCTTAAACATGGGTGGCTGTCGTTTTTAACTTTGAAAGTCACACTATAATCTTAGGCATTTAAATAGACAAACGAATTAGTGCAATGAATTCATTTACTATTACTTTTAATACAGTTATAGTTGCCTTTTAATAGTTACATTCTTTAGCACAAGGTGAAAGTAGCATCTTTCTCTATGATTTCCAGTTATTGGCATCACATGAATTAGATGTTTGTATCCTTACTTTTGCATTTAAGTATATGTATTCACTGAATTCAAATTGGCTGGAGCCATTTTTTTTTAATTTGTTTTCAGATTGGCTTCGCGATTGCTGAAGCTCTTGGATTGATAGCTGTTTTTTTTCTTTTGATTTTATGTTTAAATTAATTTCTTTCCTTAATATAAACCATAACATGATGTTAATGACAGCCTTTCAAAGTGTTGCTAATTTGCTTGGTTGTGAGGATGAGCAACTACATATATCTTTGTCCACTCGAAACTTGACTGTTGGTAGTGAAAATATTGTTCACAAGCTGACCTTAGCTCAGGTAACTAGAATTAATAGATACAAGTAGAGGTGGTCATTCCATGGTTCAAGTGGGTTGACACATAGTCAGTTTAAACGGGTCCTTTTCAAGTTCACTTTAAAAGCTTGGTCAGCTGAACTGCTAGCGTCTTCCTTTGCATAACGTGCACCACTTAAAATGGAAAATATACAACCTTCTAATCCATATGTTTTGGATAGAATGATGCACCATCTAGAATTGCTTATACTTCACATAACCAATCTGTAGCTGCATATGTTCGTGGTTACAAAGTTGCATTTTATA
Organism: Artemisia argyi; assembly: GCA_030686995.1. Lineage (NCBI taxonomy): Eukaryota > Viridiplantae > Streptophyta > Magnoliopsida > Asterales > Asteraceae > Artemisia > Artemisia argyi. The sequence goes on from CM060708.1 coordinate 159,644,055, forward strand.
TATAGTTGTGGATTTTATAGCACTCATAACACTCTTTTTGTTAACAAAGGTATACATTACTATGATAGATGTTACATTCCAGGTGCTGTCCATATCATTTTTGGTCAAGCCCGGTCCGTATTTCATGTAAGCTCACTATAGTATAATCAATATTGTTCATTAAATTACTCAACCTACCATAGCAAAAGACATTTTTCTTATTTATTTTTTTTTTTTTTAATATTCTGTATGGATATAGGAATGTGAGATTTTTGTGATTGTGGAAAAAAAAGTAGAGATTGAAGGGTCAGTGACGGCTCATACCAGAACAGATATAAACAAAAACACTGGATTTGTTTTTACTAATGGTAGAGTTTATGGCATTGGACATGCCTACCTAGGTCGACCTACAGGTGACCATCTCAAGTAGTTTTTCCAAATACTTACATGTCCGCCCGACGGTGATTAAAATAAATGCCTACTCTTTATTTATAATATATGATTAGAATGCATGCCAACTTATTTAATACATAATCAAAAACTAACATGTTCATGAATGTAAATTATTTAGTCTTTACACTTCCGCAAATGTAACGACCTTCATATGAGTGGCACCATGCATATAATAGCCCAAAGCTTCATATGCATATAATAGCCCAAAGCTTCATACGAAGATGTAGATATAGGATATATAAACATTGTAACACCTGGGGACAGCCCCAATACTGATTGTGTGAGCCTGTCATGAGCCTACGTGATATCTCCATTGAATTAATGCATGTTTAATATTCTCTTCTTTTTTTCTTTTTCTTTAAAAAAAAAACCAGGTTACAGATTGTCAAATACTTTATATTCATTCACTAACAGTTATGGCCATTATAGGTGCACTCGGGCAAATAGGCATTACCTTTTCCAGTTCACATGGGAATAGCAGCCACGCACACATAATGGAATGAGGTCAGTTATCTACTTATTTCTAAAACATTTTAAATAAAATGTTCGATAACATTTACTGTATTAATTACCGACTGGTCCGATGGTACATCATTTCTTTGTATTTATATAGGAGCACCAATAGAATATATGAACCTTGGAAATTGTAACCAGGCTTGTCACCTTTATCAAGCTCTAATATTATCTTCTTTGGAAAATAATGAGGTGCCTCTTATTTTAAATCAAGGGACATACACAAACATGGCTGACTTGGCATATCATCCCCACTACCAGGCATGTTCAGATGTACAACCCCTTCTATGAATTTGGGTTAGTGCAGCAAGTTAGCTAATTAGTTTAATCATATTTCATATTTTTTTATTTCCTAAAAAAGTGATAAATTAAGGTTGGTGGTGTCATTAAGGTCATGGAATTTTATGTGCATGTTAGCCTATATAAAGTCATTCCTTTTATTGAACTAATCACAGTAAATAAATCTCTCTGCAAGTGTATCCTTATTCTACATTTCTAAACATCTTTCAATAACTAGAAAGTTGTGTAAGGTTTCTTTCACTTAAAGATTGCAAACTCTGATTTAGGTACATCTTTTTCAACAATTAAATCTATCTCATTATTATTTAATCAACAAAAAATAATGGCATCTTCAATGAAAGAGTTTGAACATCTTGAAATTCAACTCGAAGAGATCAAATCAGCCGCCAATAACTTTAAAGAAGAAAATGTTATTGGACATGGTGGTTTTGGTAAGCTCTATAAGGGGGAATTGTCTCACTCTCACTCCGAGGGGAAAAGCATGGTTGCTTTAAAGCGTCTCGATCATAGACATGGTCAAGGAGATGCTGAGTTTTATAAAGAAGTCAGAATGCTTTCGAGTTACACACATGAAAACATTACGGGCTGTTTGTTTAATATATTGTCACATATCTGAACCGGTTATTGTGAAGGAAAGAGACTGTAGAAGGACAAGAGAGATATATGAGCGAAGTAAGCAATACATTTTTGTTGCAGCAACACTTCCTGAGAATGGAAAAAAAACTGCAGGAGGTGAATTGAAGCGGCTGTTTCCAGAGGCCAAACGGGTTAGTGGACTTTATCTTCATTGTCATAATCCCATATTAGAGCAAAAGTGGGTTGAAGTTACAGTTGATACACAAGAGGATGTACTTATAGATGCTGTAAACCATACAAAGTTGTTAAGTTCTAATAATGGGGTGAGTCGAACAATGGTATTTGCAAATATAGTTGATGCCATAGAAGCTATTGCTATGGTGCTACAAGGAGCAGGTATTTAATGTTACTGTTATCATAATGAGAGCTCTTTAGAAGAAGTACAAGGAATTTGGTTGATTTTAAGGAAAAAGGCGGCATTTTTTTGTGCACTGATGCTGCTTCTCGTGGCACTGACATTCCCAATGTTTCACATGTTATACAGGTTCTTGAAACCTTAATTTTTTTTAGTTGATTTTAGTTATGATTGTACATATTCAATGTTCATCAAGGGATATAATTTACTATGTTTTCTGTTTGAGTGCAGGCAAAATTTGCAATGTCTGCTGTAGATTTCTTGCACAGGGGAGAATGTACGGTGATAACCGTATCATGCTTTCAACATTTACTTAGCAAACACTTTCATTAAAATATTAATACAGTATATATTGAGATAAGAGTACATATGTAACCATACCTAATATTTACAAACGATATATTGATAACTGAAATTATTAAAAAAAATGACTAAGTTGACATGAGAATTTTATAATTTGAACGATGTTAGATGATCTACTATTTAAATAACTTATACTGTAGGTGTTGCACATGAGGTATTGTCAAGTGGAACTGTGGCAGCAAATTCGTCAGCGTCAACTACTGATAACTATTATATACATTCTTATGGTAGTTGCGTTTACCGTTTCTTTCTTGTGCTACCATTATTCACAATTAATCTTAATTACATATGATACATGGTTGATTGTGAGTTCGGATATAGCACAAAGTGGAACCTTGTCAAAATTCTTAGGAAGAAAAAATATACTTGAGTTATGATTGATCCTTATTTAACAAATTTGTTTCATTATGTTCTCATTGTTACTAAACAAGTATTGGATCAACACATCAGGTACCTCATAATGTATATAATTTATTTGAAATTACAATTAAGATCGACACTTACCTTAAAGATTAAATCACAAGCGAATATAATATAACTATACGCGAAAGAAATGATGACACTCAACCAAAATGACAAGCATCTGTTTATACATTCTTATTAAACGTTTCATTCATTTATGCATATACGGAAGGGTATACATGGTAGGGTCACTCAGATATTTAGTATATCAAATAAATTGAAATGGTAATCTCCAAATCTAGCTCAACTCCATAGGTCCGTTCATGTTCTCTAAGTCAGTTTTGCTATAGTTCAGTTATTTTGATTGTTTTGCTAATTACATTTTTGTTTTAATTTCTATTAATCAACATTGCTCGTGAAGGTAGGTGAACCTACACTATACAAGTTGAATTATAAAGCGTTTACCAATCGTGTTAAATTGAAGATCTTTCACATATGTAAGTTACTTCTCACATTAATTAGCCTCAGTCCCCACCGACAACCAAACACTCATGATCTTTCTTCCTACATGAATTCATTTGAGCCACAACCTTTAGTCATAGCTGTTGGAAACATATTTACAGACCTATCGTCTCTCAAAATATGTGTGGCATGAACATATTATAGATAATGATAATTCTATTGGATTTTATGTTGTTTCTATTGGCTCAGTTGTTCAAAGTAAATAAACGATTGACATTCCGTTAAATAATACCATCAAAATAATAATTAAACTCCCCATCCTTAAACATGAATTTTAGTTAACTAACACCATCAAAAGAATAATTATAAGTCATGCCCGCCCATCGAGCGGGCTTCGAAATCTAGTATGTATATATATATATATATATATATATATATATATATATATATATATATATATACAATATATATATATATATATACACACACACACACACACACATACACATATTCACATATTCCCGAACACATCTCAAACTCTTCATTAACTTAACACTTTGATCATTCTATCCAAAATTGTCAAAGGTACATTTTAATTATCGAAACGATAATTAAAAATTGTTAAGTACTTCATCATCGTGCCAATAAACGCTTACGTATTTTTGATATATTATAAATCTAATTATATAAGTATAAATATGTTTGTTCCAAAAACTAAAACCGCGAAAATTCAAAATTCAAAGGGTGGCCCCCTTAAAAATTAAGGGGACCGGCTTGTTATCGGGGGCGGTCCCCTTAATGTTTAAGGGGGCCGGCCATCTGATACTTCCAAACTCGTTTTCCATCTTAAATTCTTTCCCAAACACCCCACTTGTTTATAATTTTCTCCCTCACCACTGCTGTGAACGAACCAAAACCACCAAAACCACTAAAATCCTTCACCAAATCACCAATCCGGGGTTGTTTCGCAAGGGGCAAACGTTAACCTAACATATAACAACATCTTTTATAAGTTTTTCAACATACATTTCATCTCATTTCATTCAATTTTGTGTCTAATCAATAATTAGGTATTTTGTTAAAATTTATTTCAATCCAAATTTTAGTGAAATTAAGTTTAGAAATTGCATAACCAAATGCTTCCCATAGGATTAAAATGTAGAATTGCAAGCCTATCTAAGCTTAACGCATCTTATTATCGAAATCCTTAATCGCCCATAAACCCTTACTAAAATTGGTTTTCTAAAAATCACATTGTTGATATAATTCTCAAAAACAAGTTAAAACTTACTACATTGTATTGACTTAATGTTTTAAACAATCAAAATGTACTTTTTAAATCATTTCAATAAGTTCATGAAAAAAAACTTGGGCGTTTGGTTCATGAACGAAGTAGACTTAAATAAGTCTGTTTAAACCATTAAAACTGTTTTGGTAAACTTATTAACACATCACTAGTTCATTAACATCATCAAGATATATAATTGATATATATATATATATATATATATATATATATATATATATATATATATATATATATATATTGATGTTCTAGTCGATATTCATTTAGTTAAGGGAGCGTTTGGTTTAACTAAGAAAAGACAATTTGAAAACAAAAATTCACATCTTCACTTTCTTAACAAGTTTTATTTTAGCCAAACTCGTAAGAGATAGCAAGATATATAATCTAATATATATCTAGCTAAATTTCTAAATAAATTATAATGTCAAAAATATTGTTCGGATAGTATTGATATTATATCGAACTAATTTCACAACTATATTTTGACATTTAAATGTAAAGCGAGTTAAAAATTAAAATAAAGGAACATTGTGAAACTACTTCATAGGCTTATTTTCTTTTAGGTCGAAGTAGGTGTTCGTTCCACATGTATCGCATATAACATGTATTAATCATTTTTATATTAATTTTATTCTTTGTTGTTATATTGTTTAGGTGAAAATGCCTAAGACCACTATTGGTGATGTTTCTAAAACCAAACAATACATTCCTAATGTTTCCTCTACTCCCGGCATGTCTCCCGCCGTTGCATGTTACTATCGTCCCATTGAAAATAGAAACATTCACGAGGGTAGAATTGTCGATCCATCCTACTATGAATCCGATCAAATCGAACGGATGTTCACCAATGTCCGTCTTGATTGTCTTTACAAAATCAACAAACCAATCATTCCTCGTTTTGTCCTCGACTTCTATAGCCAAGTGACGGTGCAAACCGATCCCTATGGCCATCTTCTCATTTCTTTTATGATCCAACATCAATTCATCACTCTTACTCTTGCTCAATTTAGACAAATCCTTAGAATCCCATACAACGGCCAAGCCGTATACTCCAATGAATGGGATCTTTCCTCACTTGAACACAATCGTCCTCCGGATGGTCCATACTATTCTGAGATTCCAAGTCCCGAAGACATTCGTCGAATGCTTGAACTAGAACGTGGTACGACTAGTCGCAAAATCAAGTCGAAGAATGTCGATATTCATGAAAATCAAATTCTTCTCAAAGAGTTAAGCCCCGACATGAAAAATTGGGAAGAACTCATTCGCGAGAATGCGTTTGGTACCGGCGATCACCGTGATCATCTCATGGCTAGCATCGCCCACATGTTGTATTGTGTAGTTGCTGAAGAAAACTACAATCTGGCTTATCTCTTTGTCAATCGTATCATGACTGCCAAAAACACTCCTAATGCCAATCTGCCTTATGGTATGTTCCTCACTCGACTTTATCGTCATGTCATGGAACACTACCAAGATCTTCGAAGTGATATCTAAGTGCATATTCATCCCACTCTGAACCAACTCACTCTTGTTCGTACTCGTCGTTCTCGAAGTGACAAAGGAAAATCTCGTGGTCCTTTATTTTCTATGCCTCGTGGTTCAACATCTCATCGAGGTAATGATGATGATGAGGAAGAAAACACCTCGCGTGATAGTACCCCATCTCCCACTACCTATGTTGATGATCTCCCTAATCTTGATTATACTCATTATCAAATTCCTCTTCCTCATGAGCGTACCGATGAACTCCTCTTCACTCGTCAAACGTGCATCATTAACCAACAACAACAAATGCATAAAGAAACGAGGAGGATTCAAGTCCGTGGGAAAAATGTTCAGGAAGATGATGGGGAAGAAGAAGAAGTAGAGATTTTGTTGTGTTGCTACTTTGTTATATTATTGCTCTATTAGACATTTGAGTGGCTTGTTATTTGTCCGATTTATTCGGAAATACTTGTGTTCTTTCATGTTTATTTCTCGAATGTTGCTTAGGTTTGAACTATTATCATGCTAGGATCTTGATCATAACTTAGTACTAATATTATGCTTCTTTTATATTTGGCTTATAATATATTAGTTTGCATGCATAATTTGTTTATACATACTTTTCATCATTCCTAGAGTATATGCTTCAAATAGAGCTTGCTGAAAACATACACTTGAAAAACCACCCATTTCTGCAAATTTTTGGTTTCTGGTCGTCTGGGAAAACACCAGATGGGCAGCCCCCTTAATTTTCCTAGGCGGTCCCCTTAATTATTAAGGGGGCCGGCCTACAATTAAGGGAACCGGACATCTGTAACTGGGTTTACTGTTTTCTTTTGCATCTTGTGACCTCTTTCTCTAGTATCAGCTATCATTTCTTCTTTTGACCCAACTGATTTTAGAATCCTATTAAACCATTTCAAAAATTTACCTAAATCAACCACTTTCATATTATAAATTCCCTCCAAACTAACAATATTCATCTCATTATTCATCATCTCTTTCAATCCAAACCATCATGTCTTCACCTAGCACCTCCATCTCTAAGGTTTCAAAGAGGCAAAAGATTGTCATCATTCCTCCAAAACAACTCTTCATTGATTTAACAAATGAAGATAACACAACCCCATCACCTCCACCTAAATGCTCATCTCCAAGTGCACCTAATGCACCATCCAAAACACCTTCTACTCATGGAACTTCCTCATCCTCCATACCTTCAACTTCATCAATCAATGACTACATCAACTCACACTTGTCACCACCACAAGCATCATCACCACATCCTACACAAGAACCTTTTTCCACCCAACTTACCATCTCACTCTCACCAATATCACCACTTGATGCTCATGTCTCATCTCCACCAATTACACCACAAATCTTTGCTAATCCCGTACCTTGAAGCTTACTTGAAGCTCATAGAGATACTTGCCTTTGTTGCATCCACAACTGAACCATAATCTTTGGTCTTAGAGATGAAATTCAATATATGTTTTCATATATTTAACACTTGCTTACCAACCCACCACAACCACCAACTCCACCATCCTCACCCATTATTTCACCACCACAATCCTCACCCATTTCTCCACCATCACCATCATGCTCTCCAAATTAAGCATATGATATGCTTAATAAATAAAGTCCTTACCACCCTTTTGCTTGCAAGCTCTATGAAGCCCATGTACTCTTTGCATGATGGGATATTATTCTAAGTTGTTAGTTTATGTAGTAGCTATCTTATTTGTACTCTTTCTTGATGCTACTTGTATTTTTGTGTCTTGACACAACTTTTGCTTTAATATGAATGTTTCTTTTTAATCATGCTTATTTATATTTTTGTCACCTTATATATATATATTTGCATGTATATACTTGTGCTTCTAATATTTTTGTCTTGCAAGCATTCCATAGCTCGTCTCCTTGGTGCCCCCAAACGAGGGGGAGTACACATCAAGGGGGAGTTTTCATCCCGTCAATATTTCACGGTTGAAAATTTCTCGGCATAACCTTTTTGATTCTACAAAAAGGGGGAGAAGTAAATATAAACTCACTAAAATACTTGTTTAAAAAACTAATTCTTAAGTTAATGAGTTTAAGTTTTGTAATCATCAAAAAGGGGGAGATTGTTGATATAAATAATGTTTAAAAACGTTATTAATATTTCTCAATAACTCTATGTTTTGATAATCACAAAATGTAAACTAAATTAAGTCAAGATTATGACGTAAACAAGTATTTAGTAACAAATATTTACTTCTACAACTAATATCACTTAAGGTATGCATAAACTTAGCATCTTATGCATTGCATGATCAAAGGAAGTCTTTTCTTAACACATAACATTTTATATATATTAGTAAATCATTTTTGGTATTGTTTTATTAAACTACAAAGATATGATTTCAGAATTCCAACAAAAAAGGGCAAGTTTTATCCAGAAAAACCTTCCCCACTAGTGGACAAGAAAATCCAACGTTCTGGAGGGGCGGCCCCTTTAATTCATAAGGCGGCCCCTTTAATTATTAAGGGGACCGGCCACGCTCCAGAACAGTAAATTTTCCCCCTTTAAATACTGGTTCATTCCACAAAATTTTCTCACCTTTTTGCACTCAAAACCTTCTGATCTAATCTCCATTTCTATCTCAAAAATCCTTTGATCATATAATTCATAAGTCTTTGTTTCTAAGTGATCCAAAGCTTCATCCACTCAAGTGCAAAAAGAAGAACACTCCTCTACATCCATTAAATTGTAGTAGTGTTGTGATTAGCTAGTTTCATCTTGTAGTAGTGCTAGATACTTGTAAAGTGTTGTGTGAATTTGTTGATTGTAGATACTAGGTGTGTTGTAAAGTAGTGTAGTTGTTGTGACTTAGTTGTGCATAGAAGAAGGTGTGAAGTAGACAAGAAGAAAAGGTGTGAAGCTATCTTGAAGAAGTTGTGTAGGTGTGAAGAAGGAGTGAAGTCTTGAAGAAGTTGTGAGATTGGTTCTAGCTACGATTAGAACTCGACATTTAGCTTAGTGTCGTTAATAGGTGTAAGCCAAGGTGTGTAAGGTTTCTCCGCCATAAGGAGTTTGTTGACATAGTGAAGAAAACTCTCGAGTGTGGTACTCGGGGAGTGGAGTAGGGCAAGGAAGGTGTCCTTGTAGCCGAACCACTATAAATTCGCGTGTTGTGGTTTGATCTTTCTAACTCTATCTTTTCTTCATTTTATTTCAATATTTTCATTATTAGATTAGCCTTGCTTGTATTTTTTGATACTTGAATTCACGTAAGATCGAATCGAAAGTGTTTATAAGTTACAAAAGATTTTGAAAATATCTTTAAAAAGGAAGGAAAACTATTCAACCCCCCTTCTAGTTTTCCACAGTCTTTCTATTGATATGCACTTTTATATACTTTTCGACAAACTTTTTTTTTTCAAAATTTCCGTCCAGAAAAATCCCACGTGATTCGTAAAAAAATCCCACTTGATTCGTTAAAAAAATCACTTGTGATTTGTTATATTTAAAAAATCACAAGTGATTTGTAAAATTGAGTAAATCACTGTTTTTGAGTTTTATACTTTTATACTTTTATGTCACAGCTTTTTAAGGGTATATGTTTTTTATGATTGTTGAAATGGGCTCTTGAAATCTCTTTATTAAAAAGTTGTATGTTGTTATATGATAAGGCGAAAAATGATCCGTTTTTAGGGGGTCATTTAAGCCCGAATCCGACTTTATTTGATCAAATATTGCCCTAAATCGTTCCTTTTGTGATTTTAGGTGTTTGGAGAGTGAATTCTGGAAAAGAAGCTATTTTGGACGTTTTTGGAGCATAAAAGTGAAGAAAACGGCAAAGTACCAAAAATCCATGCTGAAGATACAAGGTGACGGCGTCAAGACTACCTTCTTGACGGCGTCAGACATGGAGAATTAAACATCGTAGCTGGTGACGGCGTCAGATGGACTGGTGACGGCGTCAAAGTGGCAAAAATATTATACCGTGGGTGGTGACGGCGTCACATAGGCCGTCATAAGTGGATCTAGGCCGTCCGAGGAAGTATATGGCGGCGAGGTGACGGCGTCAGAATTAACTCTTGACGCCGTCAGACTATTTTTCCTATATATAGTTTTCTAGTTTTTTCATTAAAAGGAGAGAGAAGTTTTGGTGAAACCCTAAAGACGATTTTGGTGCCTCTTTTACAGGTTTTTCAAGGGTTCCAAACCCTTGAGACCTTGCATTGTAATTGAGATAAGTGTACTTTCAATCCAATCAATATGTCTATGTGTTGGTTGTTTATCTCTTGTTCTTGTCTCAATTCTACTATGCTAGGCTAGATCTCTCTTGTGTTTGCTTAGATCTAATGAAACCTAGATGTTGATTATGTGTTGATCACTTGTCTATTCTTGTTTTGAATGAATGATTTATATGTTAGGCTTAAGAAAACTGGCAGATCTTCAAATGGTAACATGCTTGAACGTCTTAAGAAACATGAACCGAGGCGTACTAGGTCTTTATTGGTTGTATTTAATGCATGAGCCACTGTTTACAATCCCTATAGTTGTGCTGGGTCATGGTGTAGGAGGAGATAAGAGCTCATAGAGTTGGGGAGTTATGTATGCCACCCCACGAATGGTATTAAGGAATACAATCCGTCATTCATACAAGTGTAACAAGTAATTAACATGTAAAAGATATCTAGGGAGTAATGAAGTCTAAGTAAACACAATTTCTCCAATTACTGCTCACAACCTTAGTTTAATTAGTTTAATTTCATTTTTATTGTTTTATTTTAATTATATAATAGCTTTGGGTTAGTTGAATAGCAACTAATTCCGCCCACTCTTCTAAAACCCGAGATTTTACTTGCTTTCATAAAAATATAAAAATACAAAAATAATCATCTCTCACCTCTAGAACTATTAATTAGGTTTTCTAATCCTAGCGACACTATTCCTAAGCTGAACGATCAATCCCCCGGTACTTGTCACTATACTATACTACAACGATCAGGTACACTGCCTGGTGGGGGTTGTAAGCTTCTCGAGATCCCTCGAGAGGTAAAGCAAGGTGCGATTCCCACGCATCATTATACAGAATCTCATGTGATTCTCTCTGATCCCTTGTGATTCATATAGAATCTCATGTGTTCCAAAAAGATACTCGACGAGTATCTTTTATGTGGGATTCTGTATAAATCACATGGGTAATTTTTAAGGATAAATAGTAAAATATCCCGGTTGCCCTACGGCTAGGCATATTTAGCCCATTTTTTGAAAATTCTCGTATTAGCCCGGGAAACTTTTAAGATTGGGCAACTTCCATCTTAGAGAGACACGTGCCACGTATTGTATTTTGGGCAACTATTTTTTGTTGGGCAACCGTATACAGGGAAACTGGTTTTTTGGTCATTTTACATGTTATACACTATTTACCTATACCCCTCCCCCCCTCTCTCTCTCTCTTTATACAAATACAGATCTTTTATTATTTGTATCCAACACAAACTGGTATATTCTTCTTCTTCTAGTTTTAATTCAATTAACTCATTTTGTTCTTTTTGTAAATGCAATTGATATTATACACCACCACCACTTCCACCGCCACGCATTACCACCACAACCACTCACTGCCACCGCCTTCATGGCACACCATGCTAATGCCGTCGTCATTGCGCACCACTGCCTCCGCTATTCGTGTATGACCACCGTCGGATGACATTATTTTATAAAGATTTATGAGTTCCACACTCGATCATGGATGTGGATTCTTCTTCGACTCATCTTTTACATCAACCTTGGATTTACCCTTATTCCCACCAGGACCACCTCGATATCTACCTGGGCCGCCTCGATATCCATAAGGACCACCTCGATATCCACCAGGACCACCTCCATATCCACCAGGAAAGCCACGACGACTACCTCCATATCCAGATGTAACACCCCCAAAAGCCGTTTAATAACAGCGGAAGACTTAACATGTCAGCGGAAGACTTTCGGGGTATTACTTCGAGGATCTTTGTCACAATCATAGTAGATATCACAAAGTGAAGTATTAAAGATTTATTTTATTTCAAAATACCAAATATCAGGAATACAAAACATTATTAAGTCAAGAACGTGTTTTATTCTGAAGGAAAATAAGTAGTTTATTATAGTTCTTGTCATGCTTTTGCCCACTCCGTGCCATCCAGATCCATCTTGTTTAGTTACCTGAGATAAACATGCTAAAGTCAACATAAAGTTGAGTGATATTCATAGGTTTAAGTTTAAGAGTTTAATCACAAGTTACGAATGTATTGTAATCACATACAATCAATATGTTAAGAAAATTTAATGTTCCTGTTATTGCCTTAAGCTCATGATACTCAACGATTAACAGCCAATCATAAATATGAATTATGATGGTAAGTAATAGGCCCCCAAAGATAGGTATTTGTCAATAACCTATTTATAAGAACAATAAAGTGCGCCTGGTGTTTTCTCCAACAACCAAACGAGGATTGTTAATCACTAATAGTACTATCCACAATTATTTACGTTCACCCTTCAGGTGATTAAGGTTCATGATAGAGGGACTTCTGACAATAGTAACTTAAGCAAATAACATTGGCCTGACGGTATTTCAATACCCGGTATAAAAGACTTGTGATCGAGTTTTAAGCATGTATCTCCCCACGGGAAAATAGTTAAAGAGTGGGCTATGAAATCACCTTAGTAGTACAGTGGTATCGTAGTCTCAACAAAGCAAGGAAACGGCTTCACACAACACAACCTAAAAGATAATGCAAGTTTCAGTTGATAGTCTAAATCTGGTTTTATCGCGATTACTTGTTATTTAGTTATGAATAAATCTCGTGTTTGTTTAAGTGTCTAAAGTTCAAAAACAATGTCATATATAATTATATCTCGTAAGTAAAAATATCGATGATTGATATAAAGTTAGTTTTTATAACAGAAATAAACGTATCGTTTTACAAGAATAATTAACGTATTGTTATATTGTTTAATTATATATCGTATATATATATATATATATATATAAGTTTATGTTTATATAAGTCTTATATTAATTATATGTTTAAATATGTAAAAGGTTAATATTATTTTTATAAAATAATATTTACGGAAAATTCCTTTAAGTTTCCAAAATTTACATTTTTAACCCTAACTATATATATTTTACACCGTTAGTCCAAAATATATACAATTTACATTTTAGGTCCAAAAGCATCAATATTTACATTTTTCAACTCTAATTATCATTTTTAACAGTTTAGAACTCAAAGTTTTACGTTTTGACAGTTTCTACCCATAGTTTACCATTTTGACACTTTTAGTCCCTCGATTTGAAAAATTTGCAAACTTAGTCCAAATTTCACCAAATGAAAAGTTTAACATTTTTATTTATTGAATAAGCTCAGAATATTTCAAATAGCTTATTTGATTAGCTTATTAGCTTAAAAACCAATTTTTATACAAAATGGGCCTTAACGAGCCAAATTAAGGGTCCGTTAACGTTTTGTGATCCAATGGGCTTACGAAAGGTTTGGGCCTGACTTTGGACTCATTTTAGAACACTAAAAACACTGGTGTTGGGCTCCCAGGCCCAGTGTAGCACATAAGCTTAGTGGGCTTAACATAAGCCCACGTAGCTTATATAAGTTTTGTAAAATCCGGTTTTTGTCGAGACAAAAGGGGTCGAGTGAAGTAGATATACGAGCTAGTTAGGTCAAATGAAAAGCGTTCTCTAATTGTTTACCAAGGTGACAATGGGGTCGAGCAATAAAACATGTAGGTCGTGGGTCGAATTTAGAAATGACTAGTCCAAAGCTTATGACCGAAATTTATATTAAAAATGGTTTCTATACTTAGAAATATTCTAAGTGTTGGGTTTGTGAATCAAAGGGTCAAGTGACCTTCTAAACGTGTCTAAATAAATATGTAAACGATATTATTAGCTTCGAATCTTTATTATACGTGATTGCTAGCATGGTTAAAAATGAAAAGAAAGGAAAACATATACATGTTACGTTTTAATATAATGAATTAATTTAGTAAAGTAAACGTGCACAATTTAATAGTAACGATATAAAAATAGAAAGGAGTTCGTGAGTTCTCACCTCACCTCAAAAGGGTGGGGTAAAATTGTACGTATGGATCGAGTTTGGTTCAAGGAGGATTGTAGCGTGGTTCACGGCACACCAAGGTTCAAGTAGACTCCAAGCTTGCTTCCTAGGTTCTCTTCTAAGTGTGGCTCTCCTAGCAATCCCTTCGTCCCTCCATAGCTCCTTTTCGTTATTTATTTTAGTGGTATGGTATGTATGAGTGTATGAAGTGATGTGGTTTGCATGTAAAGCTTATATAGGCTGCATTTTGAATGTGTATGGACAAGATAAGTTCACAAGGATGGAGGTGGCACGTTAGGTGAATAGTGACGCCACAAATCTAAACCAATCGAGTATTTACATAGCCAAGATCTCGTGTGATTGTTCCTGCTCACTCCTGACGCATTCTTACATTCACATTGTTCATTTAGATGGGATTGGAGAGCAAGGGGTGGTGTTAAGGGATTTATTGACACGTTTTGAGTTATCTTGTAACATGGCTTTCGAGTTTTACTTTGGGCAAAATTTAGGTAGTAAACGAGCGACTCAAATTGTAAACTTGGTCATTCTTAATTCCTTGTTAGCTCGTAATTTAAGTTATGTAAAAATATGTGTGTGTTATGTGTCGAATTTATAGGATAATAGGGGTGTTCCTTGGCTCGATCGTGGCTGGAAACAAAAGAAAAAGAAAAGAAAACAGGCCGGGAAATGGGCTTGTGGGTTTTGGGTTGCTTCGGCCCAAAAATAGAAAAGAAAGAAAAAGATAGTATTAGTCCGTTTGGTATTTATGCTAGAAAGTGGGGCCCATTTAAGATGTGGGGTCCACATAGAAATTTTAGGGAGTCGGGATAAGTTCAAGTAACGATAGTGAATGATCTCGAGAATTTTCGTAGGTTCCGGAATATATAAATATTGTACGTAAAAGGTGTCGTATAATATATAATTATTAATATATACGTTTAATAATTATCATTACAAACGTTAAAATGTAATCGCGATAATTTAGACTATCTAGGTTTGTGTGCAAGCGATGTCTCTAGGCAAATAATATATCACAATATTCCGTTAGTGATTCAGATAATAAGTCATATAAAAAAAAAATTTGGTCACACGTAATAATGGGAAATTTAAATAGTGCAAGTGTTTACTAACCGTTGGGAAAATTACGAGAGGCTACAGTACATACATCTTACAGTGAATTCCGTCCCGGAATTCGAGTTTAGGAGGGTTGCCAAGGGTGTCTAAGAGAAGAGGTGTGGGTACTTGGTGCGAAACTGGTCCTCGCGTTCCCAAGTATACTCTGGTCCTCGTTTAGAGTCCCATCGAACTTTTATGACAGGGATACGGTTTTGTTTTAGTTGTTTGACTTCTCTATCCATGATTTCTACTGGTTCCTCGGTAAAAACGAGTTTGTCATCAAGTTGTAATTCTTTCAATGGAATGACCAAAGATTCATCGGATAAACACTTCTTGAGATTTGACACATGAAAAGTGTTGTGAATTCGGCTAAGTTCCTCGGGTAGTTCGAGTTTATATGCCATGGGTCCAATTCTTTCTAGGATTTTGAATGGACCGATGTATCTTGGGTTTAATTTTCCCCTCTTTCCGAATCGTATCATTCCTCTCCATGGTGATACTTTTAACATAACTTTATCTCCAATCTGAAATTCCATGGGTTTTCTTTTTAGGTCGGCGTAACTTTTCTGTCGGTCTCTAGCGGTTTGTAAACGTTGTTTGATTTTGATGATTTTCTCGGTTGTCTCATGAACTAGATCCGGTCCTGTGAGTTGTACTTCTCCGACTTCTGCCCAGCAAACGGGCGATCTACACTTTCTACCGTAAAGTGCTTCGAATGGTGCTGCCTTGATACTGGTATGATAACTGTTGTTGTATGAGAATTCTGCTAATGGTAAGTGTTTGTCCCAACCTTTTCCGAAGTCTATAACACAAGCGCGTAGCATATCTTCTAAGGTTTGTATTGTTCTCTCACTTTGACCATCGGTTTGTGGGTGATAGGCTGTGCTCATATCCAGCTTTGTTCCTAAAGCTTTTTGTAATGATTTCCAAAAATGAGACGTGAAACGACTGTCACGATCTGATATAATGGAAATCGGCACTCCATGTCGTGATACAATTTCCTTCAGATATACCTGAGCAAGCGTGTTCATTTCATCAGTTTCTTTGATTGGTAGGAAATGAGCTGACTTGGTGAGACGATCAACGATAACCCATATCGTATCGTAGCCGGTAGGGGTTTTGGGAAGTTTGGTGATGAAGTCCATTGTAATACGTTCCCATTTCCACATGGGGAGTTCGGGTTGGGTGAGTAATCCGGAGGGTTTCTGGTATTCTGCTTTTACTCTTGAACATGTTAGACATTTACTGACATACTCAGCGATGTCGGCTTTCATGTTCGGCCACCAATATAGTTTCTTAAGATCTTGGTACATTTTGTCGGAACCTGGGTGAATGGAGTATTTTGACTTGTGAGATTCATGCATGATAAGGTCACGAATACCTCCGAAGAGAGGAATCCAGCTTCTTTCCTTGAAACAAAGCATTCCATTTGATCTTTTCACAAATCCATTTTCGTTTTCCGGCATACCAAAAATCTTTTCAATTGGTCGATTTTCTTTCTTGAGAGCTTCGTTCTGGGCGATAATGATTTGTGTTGGAAGGGGTGAACAAATAGTCATGCCTAACGATCTAACCCTGAGAGGTTTTAGTCTTTCCTTTCGGCTTAGTGCATCTGCTACTACATTAGCCTTTCCTGGGTGATAACGGATTTCACAATCATAATCACTAAGCAATTCTAACCAACGGCGTTGTCTCATGTTTAAATCCTTTTGATCTAGGATGTGTTGAAGACTTTTGTGATCTGTAAACACGATACACTTAGTGCCGTATAGGTAGTGTCTCCACAATTTAAGAGCGAATACTATTGCTCCTAGTTCTAGATCATGGGTTGTGTAATTTTCCTCATGTTTCTTCAGTTGACGTGAGGCATAAGCTATTACCTTATCTCGTTGTATCAAAACTGCACCTAAACCATGGTACGAAGCGTCACAATATAGCACGAAATCTTTGCTTCCTTCTGGCAATGCTAGTATTGGAGCTTCACAGAGCTTTTGTTTTAACAGTTGGAAGGCTGATTCTGCTTCTTGTCCCCAAACGTACTTTTCGTTCTTTTGGGTCAACTTGGTCAATGGTTTTGAGATTTTAGAGAAACCTTCAATAAATCTCCGGTAGTAACCTGCAAGACCTAAAAATTGACGTACTTCTGTGGGAGTTGTAGGTGATGACCATTCTTTAACTGCCTCTATCTTTGCTGGATCTACGTGGATACCTTGACTACTGATTATGTGCCCCAAAAATTGCACCGTGGGAATCCAAAAGTCGCATTTTGAAAATTTTGCGTACAACTTTTCCTTCTTAAGTAACTCTAGGATTGTTCTCAAATGATTGGCATGTTCCTCTTTGTTACGAGAGTAGATCAGAATGTCGTCAATGAATACTATCACGAATTTGTCTAAATATGGCTTGCATACTCGGTTCATTAGGTCCATAAACACAGCGGGTGCGTTCGTTAGACCAAATGGCATTACCTGAAATTCATAGTGTCCATAACGGGTTCTGAAGGCTGTCTTGGGAATATCTTCTTCCCGAACTCTCAATTGATGGTATCCCGACCTTAGATCAATCTTCGAGTATACACTCGATCCTTGTAATTGATCAAACAAATCATCTATTCTAGGTAAAGGATATCGGTTCTTTATAGTGAGTTTGTTTAATTCTCGGTAATCTATGCACATTCGGAATGATCCGTCTTTCTTTTTAACAAATAGAACTGGGGCTCCCCAAGGTGATGAACTTGGTCTAATGAAACCTCTATCGGATAATTCCTTTAGTTGTTCCGATAGTTCCTCCATTTCGGAAGGTGCCAACCTGTAAGGTGCTTTTGCTACTGGTGCCGCTCCAGGCACTAGTTCAATTTGGAACTCTACTTGGCGAGTCGGTGGAAGACCGGGTAGATCTTCAGGAAATACTTCGGGGAATTCCTTAACGATAGGTACATCTTTAAGTTGTTTCTTGGTTAACTTATTTTCCGTCACCTGAGCTATGAATACACGACATCCTTCGTTCATGTATTTTACCATTCTGAGGCATGAGATGATTCCGTATCGGTTTTTATTCTTGTCGCCATGGATAACGAGGGTTTCATTCTTAAAAGGAATGTGTATGGCTTTCTCGTCACAATGAATCTTAGCATGATGTTTGGATAACCAATCCATTCCGATGATAGCATCAAAACTACCGAGTTGGACAGGCATCAGGTCAATAGGAAAGGATTCTCCTACGAGGGTTAAGGTACAATCTTTTAAAACGGAGTTGGTGCTAATTAAGTTCCCATTGGCCATTTCTATCTCGTAGGTGGTGTTTAACTTAGAAGGGTTAGAGTTAATGAAAGGGGCAAACGTATCTGACACGAAGCTCTTATCTGCTCCAGAATCAAATAATATTCTAGCATTATGATGATTTAATAAGAACGTACCCGTGACAACGTCGGGGTTTTGTGGTTCATTTTCATTTCCCATCACGTATGCTCTTGCTCGTGCAGTGTTCTGACCATTTCCTTTTGGACAGCGGTTCTTGAAGTGTCCGGTTTCTCCGCATGAGTAACATGTTGGTGCTATTGGTTGTAGGTTGCTGCCGGTAGCAGGGGTCCTACAATCTTTTGTGGCATGACCTATCCTTTGGCATTTATGGCATTTTACTGTACAAGCACCATTGTGATGAAGCTTGCATCGGTTGCACTGTGGCTTATTACCTTGATATCCATTGCCATTGGTTGCCGTAAATATCTTAGGAGGTTCTTGTCGTTGGTTCTGTTGTTGACGATGTGGGTTCTTGTTCTGGTGTTGTTGTTGGTTGATCCTGTTATAGTTGTTGTTGTGGTGATGGTTGTTGTTGCGATGACCGTTGTGGTAGTGATTGTGGTTTTGGTGGTGGGTGGTTCTCCTGTCATCGAGCTTTCTTTTGAGTTCGTTGCACTTGATTTCGCGGTCTAGGAGTTTTTGTGCTAACTCCATTGCGACTTCTAGTGATGGTGGGTTGGATGCTGTGACGTTTCCTTCAATATTCCGGGGAAGACCTTCAATATACTTCTCCAGAGTTTTCTCTAAATCTGGTACGATAGAAGGACATAATGTCATCAGCTCGTGGAATCTCCTGTTGTAAGCCCTAAGATCGATTCCTTTGACTGCAAGGATATGGAATTCGTCTTCCAGTTTTCTTATTTCGGATCGAGGACAGTACTTCTTTAGGATCTTAGCTTTGAATTCCGTCCAGGAGAGTCGGTACGCTGCTTCGGTACCTAAAGTTTGAGTTGTAGCGGTCCACCATGACAAAGCGTCATCCATTAAGGTTCCGGTGGCAAATGTGACCCTGTTGTTTTCTGAGCATCCACTCCTTTGGAATACCGTTTCGCATCTCTCGAACCAATGGGCAAGTTTAGTTATCCCTTCAGTACCCATGAAGTAAGTTGGCTGACAAGCCATAAAGTCTTTATAGGTACATTGGCGAGGTGCGGGAGCAACATCTCTTGCCGGTTGTGCATTAGCATTTGCTTGTTCGGCTAAGGCTGCATTGATTCCATTGGTGATTGCTTGTTGGATCTCCTCCGGGGTCATGGTTGCTGCTGAGGTAGTAGTCACGGTTCTCTTAGGTGCCATATTCCTAAAAATATATTTTCAGAATTTTCATAATAACCATCTTGTGTTAGACTATTTAGTAACATCAATAGGTTCAAAGTTATAATAGTGTCACATATATCACGATGCAATATACGATATCATAACACTTATGAAAATAAAGCAAACATAACATCATTGATTTGATTGTCGTTTTACATCACTTATTTATTCTTGTTGACATATCTTCTAGGACATTCAAATACAAGTTATTACTGTGATGTGGGTGAGGCTACATCGACAATCTATGGCATTCTAGGGTTTTCCTTGGTTATCATCAAGACGACGTTCTAGTTCCTGAATTTTGGCGGCCATGGTTTCTATGATTTGGTCTCGGTCTCTCTCCCTAGCTTGTGTTTCTTGTTGTGCACGTCGCAGAGACATGACTTGGGCTCTTGTGGTGTCGAGGGCTTGATCGATGTCACACATGATGTCTTTGTTTACGGTGTTAGCAGAGCAAAGTAATCCGATGAATTCCATAGCTTCACCGAACTGGGTACTTAATTGTTCAATCATGGTTCCCATCTCTAAGTGTCCCATCACAAGTTGTTCGATCTCAGCTGACATGACTTCTATTAGTTCATTAGGGATGTTGTTCACCAAGGTGGCTATGGCGTCTAACCTGTCTTCATGTCTTACTAACCTAGCTGCCAAGAGTGGTATGGTATGGTGAATGGGTTCTCCAGTGACTGGAAGGATCTTAGATGCAGCAAATGATGATCTTTCACCAAGTTCTCTGTTGGTGGGGGTACCTTCTTGAGATCTCCAATACTTAAGGATTGGTAGTAGAAATGACCATTTGCGAGCATTGACCCGCTTACGAGCCTTATGGTTGGTTCTTGCATAGTAGTAAGGATCTGAGGAGGTAGGACGAATCTGGTAATTCCTTGGTTGATAAGGTAGAGGAGCACTGGAAGTTTTCACAGGTGGTGGACTGTTGATTGTCACTGGTACAGTAGTAGTCTGCTGATAAAATATACTAGGTAGTATCACTGGTTCTGCAGTCGGAGCAACTTCCTTTTTCCATTTAGTATCATCCCAGATGTCTTTTTCTTCAGCATATGAAAGAGCTTTTCCAGCTGTGGTTGGTTCATAAGGCTGGAATGGAGAAGTTTGCTTACTGCGTCTGATTGGACCAGTTGATGCTTGAGGTGAAGTAAAGGATTGCTGACTTTCCTTATTCTTGTCTGTTGTAGGTGACACAGTCATTGGAGCAAGAGTTGGTTCAATAGGTGTAGAGCTCTCAGTTTCCGAATCCGATAACAACACAATGAAGTTGGGTTTGGAAGACATGGTACTGTAATAATCCCAATTAGTAAACATAATTATTAGCAAAATCATAGCATGTAAGCATATATCAAGTTATATAAGTAAGAAATAATGAGAAGTAATTTTTCTACCAGATGTTGGATTGTAGGCACGGAGGGCATGAAGTGGTATTTTGTAAAAATGGTCCAGTTAAAGTGTAGTTATAGTCCAATGTTTAAAAACATCTGGTTCTCTATAACCGTGGCTCTGAATACCAATCTGTAACACCCCCAAAAGCCGTTTAATAACAGCGGAAGACTTAACATGTCAGCGGAAGACTTTCGGGGTATTACTTCGAGGATCTTTGTCACAATCATAGTAGATATCACAAAGTGAAGTATTAAAGATTTATTTTATTTCAAAATACCAAATATCAGGAATACAAAACATTATTAAGTCAAGAACGTGTTTTATTCTGAAGGAAAATAAGTAGTTTATTATAGTTCTTGTCATGCTTTTGCCCACTCCGTGCCATCCAGATCCATCTTGTTTAGTTACCTGAGATAAACATGCTAAAGTCAACATAAAGTTGAGTGATATTCATAGGTTTAAGTTTAAGAGTTTAATCACAAGTTACGAATGTATTGTAATCACATACAATCAATATGTTAAGAAAATTTAATGTTCCTGTTATTGCCTTAAGCTCATGATACTCAACGATTAACAGCCAATCATAAATATGAATTATGATGGTAAGTAATAGGCCCCCAAAGATAGGTATTTGTCAATAACCTATTTATAAGAACAATAAAGTGCGCCTGGTGTTTTCTCCAACAACCAAACGAGGATTGTTAATCACTAATAGTACTATCCACAATTATTTACGTTCACCCTTCAGGTGATTAAGGTTCATGATAGAGGGACTTCTGACAATAGTAACTTAAGCAAATAACATTGGCCTGACGGTATTTCAATACCCGGTATAAAAGACTTGTGATCGAGTTTTAAGCATGTATCTCCCCACGGGAAAATAGTTAAAGAGTGGGCTATGAAATCACCTTAGTAGTACAGTGGTATCGTAGTCTCAACAAAGCAAGGAAACGGCTTCACACAACACAACCTAAAAGATAATGCAAGTTTCAGTTGATAGTCTAAATCTGGTTTTATCGCGATTACTTGTTATTTAGTTATGAATAAATCTCGTGTTTGTTTAAGTGTCTAAAGTTCAAAAACAATGTCATATATAATTATATCTCGTAAGTAAAAATATCGATGATTGATATAAAGTTAGTTTTTATAACAGAAATAAACGTATCGTTTTACAAGAATAATTAACGTATTGTTATATTGTTTAATTATATATCGTATATATATATATATATAAGTTTATGTTTATATAAGTCTTATATTAATTATATGTTTAAATATGTAAAAGGTTAATATTATTTTTATAAAATAATATTTACGGAAAATTCCTTTAAGTTTCCAAAATTTACATTTTTAACCCTAACTATATATATTTTACACCGTTAGTCCAAAATATATACAATTTACATTTTAGGTCCAAAAGCATCAATATTTACATTTTTCAACTCTAATTATCATTTTTAACAGTTTAGAACTCAAAGTTTTACGTTTTGACAGTTTCTACCCATAGTTTACCATTTTGACACTTTTAGTCCCTCGATTTGAAAAATTTGCAAACTTAGTCCAAATTTCACCAAATGAAAAGTTTAACATTTTTATTTATTGAATAAGCTCAGAATATTTCAAATAGCTTATTTGATTAGCTTATTAGCTTAAAAACCAATTTTTATACAAAATGGGCCTTAACGAGCCAAATTAAGGGTCCGTTAACGTTTTGTGATCCAATGGGCTTACGAAAGGTTTGGGCCTGACTTTGGACTCATTTTAGAACACTAAAAACACTGGTGTTGGGCTCCCAGGCCCAGTGTAGCACATAAGCTTAGTGGGCTTAACATAAGCCCACGTAGCTTATATAAGTTTTGTAAAATCCGGTTTTTATCGAGACAAAAGGGGTCGAGTGAAGTAGATATACGAGCTAGTTAGGTCAAATGAAAAGCGTTCTCTAATTGTTTACCAAGGTGACAATGGGGTCGAGCAATAAAACATGTAGGTCGTGGGTCGAATTTAGAAATGACTAGTCCAAAGCTTATGACCGAAATTTATATTAAAAATGGTTTCTATACTTAGAAATATTCTAAGTGTTGGGTTTGTGAATCAAAGGGTCAAGTGACCTTCTAAACGTGTCTAAATAAATATGTAAACGATATTATTAGCTTCGAATCTTTATTATACGTGATTGCTAGCATGGTTAAAAATGAAAAGAAAGGAAAACATATACATGTTACGTTTTAATATAACGAATTAATTTAGTAAAGTAAACGTGCACAATTTAATAGTAACGATATAAAAATAGAAAGGAGTTCGTGAGTTCTCACCTCACCTCAAAAGGGTGGGGTAAAATTGTACGTATGGATCGAGTTTGGTTCAAGGAGGATTGTAGCGTGGTTCACGGCACACCAAGGTTCAAGTAGACTCCAAGCTTGCTTCCTAGGTTCTCTTCTAAGTGTGGCTCTCCTAGCAATCCCTTCGTCCCTCCATAGCTCCTTTTCGTTATTTATTTTAGTGGTATGGTATGTATGAGTGTATGAAGTGATGTGGTTTGCATGTAAAGCTTATATAGGCTGCATTTTGAATGTGTATGGACAAGATAAGTTCACAAGGATGGAGGTGGCACGTTAGGTGAATAGTGACGCCACAAATCTAAACCAATCGAGTATTTACATAGCCAAGATCTCGTGTGATTGTTCCTGCTCACTCCTGACGCATTCTTACATTCACATTGTTCATTTAGATGGGATTGGAGAGCAAGGGGTGGTGTTAAGGGATTTATTGACACGTTTTGAGTTATCTTGTAACATGGCTTTCGAGTTTTACTTTGGGCAAAATTTAGGTAGTAAACGAGCGACTCAAATTGTAAACTTGGTCATTCTTAATTCCTTGTTAGCTCGTAATTTAAGTTATGTAAAAATATGTGTGTGTTATGTGTCGAATTTATAGGATAATAGGGGTGTTCCTTGGCTCGATCGTGGCTGGAAACAAAAGAAAAAGAAAAGAAAACAGGCCGGGAAATGGGCTTGTGGGTTTTGGGTTGCTTCGGCCCAAAAATAGAAAAGAAAGAAAAAGATAGTATTAGTCCGTTTGGTATTTATGCTAGAAAGTGGGGCCCATTTAAGATGTGGGGTCCACATAGAAATTTTAGGGAGTCGGGATAAGTTCAAGTAACGATAGTGAATGATCTCGAGAATTTTCGTAGGTTCCGGAATATATAAATATTGTACGTAAAAGGTGTCGTATAATATATAATTATTAATATATACGTTTAATAATTATCATTACAAACGTTAAAATGTAATCGCGATAATTTAGACTATCTAGGTTTGTGTGCAAGCGATGTCTCTAGGCAAATAATATATCACAATATTCCGTTAGTGATTCAGATAATAAGTCATATAAAAAAAAAATTTGGTCACACGTAATAATGGGAAATTTAAATAGTGCAAGTGTTTACTAACCGTTGGGAAAATTACGAGAGGCTACACCAGAGGAGAATTGACAAGGAAGGCTGGCAAATTATTCCATTGCTGACTGATTTGGGGAAGAGAACTGGAAGTCATGGGAGTAGTGTTGGAAATAGTCTTCTTGACCTACGTGTTAACCGACTCAAGTACAATGGAGTTACGGATTTGATCGCTGATGTGCAAGCTATGTTAAAGGTGGAATGCAGTATTTTGAGTTTTCCCATAAGGTAGAACCCTTAAATGCTATTTTGTGTTCTTATTCTGATATTAATTTTGCGCTATAATAGTGCTTTTATATGAATTATGAAAGCTGCCACATCTGAGTTAAGACATGATTGAGGAAATGTTCTAGAAATAGTATTTTGGAAACTTAGAGACTCGCGTGCTACTCCTGTGACTGCTAACCAGAAGAGGGTGGCGTTGCTTAGTGGGTTTTCGAAGAATTTGTTGACCTTGTTTCTTGAAGGGGGTGGTGTGATCAATCCTGAGGATGTACCCAAGAGGAGTGGTTTGAATCCGGTAGAGATTTTGGAAGCTGCTATATCGGGAGAATTGTATCAGAAACTTGTTGTATGTGGCTGATGTGGAATTCCTTCTCTCTGCACCAAGGGTTCCATCTTGATGCACTATTTGGAGGGACACCAAGAGTTCTCAACCCGGTCGACTCCAGTAGCATTGAGTGTAAAAGACTAAAAGTTGTACTTTTTTTTTTTTTTTTTTTTTTTTTTTTTTTTTTTTTTTTTTTGTAAATTTCACTTCTTGCTCCTTGCTTAAAAGATTCAAGTTATCAATAAATTGTAGAGATGCGGTTGTGGTTTTTAGTATGACACTTGTTTATTATCTCTTAGGTAGAAAAGCCATATATGATTATAAAAAATTTAAGCTTGGTTTAACTTGTGTATTACATGTTTTATTATTAGAAGCTGCAATTTAAGCCATATATGGTTATTATCAGAAGCTCTGATCGGTTTGAACTGTGGATATGCATCGATACATTTATGAGCTTCAGTTTAAATCTATTGTGTTACAGCAATATCGACAGCACAAATTTGCAACTACGTATTATGACTTTAACAATTACATTTTATTTTTGCAACGACAAAGATACTCGTAAACATATGTCTTAAAGAAACTTACATTTTACAAGGTTTATTGGTATTATGAATTAAATTTACTTGATAAGTTTTAACAAATTTACCAACTTGCAGAGAACAAATACGGAGTTCCAAATTATCTATTGATTATGTGAGAGTATATGAACTAAACAAATCTTCAATAGTAAATTGATGGCCTATCGACCATGGAAATGCTAAATCGAATTGATTGTACATGAAGTTGGCCAAAGTCTTTACTTCTGTATCTGTTACATATGAATTAAAATGGGTTTTCTCTTCATTTTTCATATACCTGTAATCTGTTATATATGAAATAAACAAAAAAGATAGACAGTGTGGGTGAGTCTAGGTTAAACCGACTTATTTTTAGCAGTTCTCAAAATTTACCATTCAAGGGCCATAAACATATATTGTAGTAACTTATACATAAAGGGTTTGAACGATACGTGGGCGTGCAAACCCAAGTCTCATTATCTCAAATCATACACTATATATCCTTTTAACAACACAATCATGCATCTACTTGGATGGCGTTACCTTAAACATTCGTATAAAACAACGTATGTGATAACTTACACATTTGCATCTATTGAATATATATCCCGTGTAACGTACATTGGAAGGAAAATCATAGTACCGAAGAGTAAAAAATATATCTATACACGATCTTGTTATAGAACAGGCCTATCGAATGGAACTCAAGACCTTAATAACAAAACAGAAAGGTAATAACTACAATGGTGTAACACCCCCCAAAATTATCGCAGCGGAAGATTGTGTCACTGGGGTATTACTTCATGGTTACATTAAAGGTTACAGAAAACGACTTTGAATGAGACGTTTTGAAATAAATTATCATTCGATTATAATATCAAAGTTTATAAAGAGGTCCCACAAGTTTACAATATGTACAACATAAAAGTCGTAAAGTTTTTCGAATGATAATATATGCATTGTCTTCAAAATGTTTTCCGTGCGCCTTCACATGCCAGCTAATTCCTTTCGAACCTGAGAATAAACATGCTAAAAGTGTCAACACAAAGGTTGAGTGAGTTCATAGGTTTTAATAAAAGTAACAACAATGTGGACCACAAGATTTCAACGACAACTGTAATTCAAATATGTTCATGTATTCCTATTGTACTAAGCTCATGAAACCGAAACCTTGACAGTTAGTTATGTATCACCCCAACCAGGTGCTTTGCCCTACACCTGTACGACATCAAATGAAATGCGTCCATTTTCTTGTTAGAGCGACCAACACGGACGGGGGAGTTTACCCCCAATAGATCTATTCACGGCATTCGCGCTTACTCTCATAAGAGTAATTAACGGTTCATAATTGTGGGGATTTTATGGCAAATAAGGCAACTTAGGCAATCAACAAATGTTCAATGTACTTGTGTCCATATGTATAACAACGAGTTTAAGTATAAATGAGCATGTATTCTCCCCCAAGAAATTCAAAACAAGTAAAAGTGGGGCCATGAACTCACCTCAGTGTATGGTGAATATAGTATCACAAGCGATGTCAAGAATTAAAGTACAACAGTAAGGAACCAGCATGACCTAATAAATATGTAATGTGTCTCTGACACGCGAAAAGTAATCGATACGTATGAGTTTCAAAAGATGGAGCGTTTTAGTTTTCGTGGAATATTTGTATCAATGTTTGTAAAAAGTTTAGTATCTCATTCGTGTGGTGGTATGAAGTCTTAGACTCAAGATAAACGCATGCCAAAGCATAAAACATATAGCACATGCATACATGGTAAATAAACATGTAAGAATCAATTAAGCAACTAGGCAATAGATATGAGGATGGTTAAGTTTATTAAAGTCCAACGATGTCAAATATGTGGTCAATTCTCAATAATAAGTTTCGGGTTATTGAACCCAAACTAGCCGTGCGGCTAGACTCACACTTTGAGACAACAACCAAAGCCATAGCCATGGTTATGTCTCGACTAAAAGGCCTTGAGTCAATAGTCCTAGCCGTGTCTCGGCCTCAAGAGGTCAAAATGCTATAAGGATTTTTATGTCATGGCTACCTTTGGGTCATGGCTACCTTTGGGTCAAAACAGGTCCGGTTGGTTTTTATAGTCTACAGCCTTCGTTTTTCATTTTCAGCTTACGTCTCACGAGTTTTTGTATAAAACGTCATTCTGAGCAACTTTCGTGTTTTACACTTTCAGTGGTTAGGACCAGAAAAGGGTGAAAATCGGGTTTTAATTCCAGATCAGCAAGCTATTTGCAGAAAATTTCAGCATGTAACGACCCCTTTGACTGCAGAAAATTAAGCATGTAACGACCCACTTAAGTGCAGATTTTTAAGTAACAAAACGCACCCCAAGTTGAGGCTGTTTTGCAGCCAACAAACAGCCCGCTGTTGGGGCTGTTTTGGGGCTGTTTACAGCTAACAAACGCACCCTTTTGGTGCAGAAAAATCAGCAGCAAACGCATGCTATTTGGGCAGAAAATAGGCGGACAAACACAGTTGTTGGGGCTGTTATGATCAGATGTGAAAGCTCCATTCGAGCTGTAAACAACAGAACCAAACACTCCCGTTGGAGCTGGTGTTGGACAAAAATAAGCAAACCCATACGCACCCTTGGCAGGCTGTTACAGCAGACAAACGAACACCCCTTTTGAGGGCTGTGGTGTGAGTCAAACTACAAAACCAAGCGCGCTCTATTTGAGTCTCTTGGTGGTAGGTCGAGACTAACAAAACAAACACAACAACAACCAACAGCCTTGAGATGTTGGTTTCGTGAACTGAGCAACGAGCAAACACCCTATGGGTGTCTCGATGGCAAACACACCCTACATAGTGTGGGTCGAGACTAAACCAAAACCAAGATAAGCCTTATGAATTTAATGAAAACCAAATAAGTCGCAAGTCTTAAACCAAACTGAAAATTTAACCATGAAGACTAATAAGCCATAAACATAAACCCGAACCGAGAACCAAAACCCACCACACAAACACTTCTTTAATTCTTTGTTTACCACACGAATCCTTTAATTAAAAGCTTATAAATCTTGTTCTAATCCGTTTATTATCCACGAAAACTTTGTAAATCAGTTTGTATTTGAATAAAAATATCAGTATCAAACGGAAGGTTGTTTGATGATGATAAACATACCAAATAGAAGAACAAGACAAGAGATATGGAGATGGAGGAGTGGCTGCGGTGGTGGCTACACGAACTAAACGAGACTTGAACCAAACGAGACTCCACCAACTCTGAAACCATAACCATCCCCTATGGTTTGTTGAGTTAATTGAAAACGATCATCCCTTTTGGATCACTAAAACAACACTTGAGCTATATAGATCTTACTAAGGCCTTCATCTTTTGTTTATTACTTGAAGCTTGAAGTCAAAGTATGGAAAGTGTATGATGATGATGGTTCGGTCATGGGAGGAAAATACAGGGAAAAGAGATGAGTTTAATTATCAAATGAGAAAAGATCTAGGTAAGATACATAAGTATGAACCGTGTCTTGTGGTTTCCTGATTATGCGCCACCTCATGCTTGAGGTGGTGTGACATGGTTGCTTGCTAGCTTATGAGGATAGCTTCAAGGTGAAGCAAGGTTCCTACGAGGTATAGTTTGGTCCCGGTAATTACTAACGTTAAGTCCTTAAGTTACAAAACTTAAAAATCGGGCAACGTAAAAATGTAATGTTTACAAAAATGTCAAAACTTATTAATATACTCCAACTAAGTGTATTAAAGGTGTAATAAGTTTAACGGAGTGCATTTACATTGTTAAAGCCTAATAACATGTTTTTGAGTACACAAATTACGCAAAGAGAAAAAATGTTTACGTAAAAATGACAATGTGACAATAGTTCATATGAAATATGACTATTGATGAATTTTGAGTGTTTTAAACACATAGACTTATCATAGTCTTGTGTTGTTAAATATAAGCAAAATGAATTATTTAACTTGGAAAATTAACGGTTAACTACCGATTACGGTAATTGTTTTTACGTTACAGTAAGAATCAAATAGTCATTTTGTCTTATGAAAATTTACGGGTTGCTACAAATGGCATGTGAAGTCTTCATATTTTGAATCAAGTTGTATGAATCACTCCAGCTATCATCGTTGTTAGAATCATCATCACTTCCGGCAGCTGCTTGGCGAATTGCATTTGCTTTCTCTAAAATAGCAGCTACCCTCAAATTGGTTGGAGGACCATGAATGCTAGGCCTAATCTGGACTACTGGTTTTAAGTTGAAGGAGCGGGTATAACCAAAGGAAAACGTTATTATTGTGAAGGAAAAAAAAAAGAGAAAGATGGGCAATATGCATGATGAAAAAAATAATATTAAACATATGCACAATGTGAAGAAAGTGAAGATGAGCAATATACCATGTAAGATCTCCTACAGATGGCTAATTTGACCCATTTAGTAAAAAAAATGGTCAATTCAGGTTATATACTTTTAAAATGATACACAGTAATGATAACACTTTAAGGCTTTTAGCTAAATATGGAAACGGAACATTAAATGGGTCGAAGGTATCCTCAAGTGTATGTGTATACAAAGTGCATAAAAAAACATCTTGCGGACCGGGAATAGAAAATTTCCCATGCTATCCATTTTTGACCCACTACCCAGCCCGTTTGACCACCCATTTTGTCACCTCTAGTCACCCGTTACTACTGATCATTTGTTGACTTTGTGGAATTGTGTTATAAATGCAGCTAAAGGAAGCAATTTTAAAATTGTCGAAAACAAGGAAATGAGGATTGGTAATTGTACCTGTAACCATATCTGTTCCAATAGCGTGCCTTTATCCTCTTCCTTTTGTATCGGAGGCATTGCTCGTTCTGAGACCTTCCTCAACTGCAAAACAGCAAGTGTCATTTATTTTATATCAGTTTCATATTTCATTCTTATTTTTGTGAGCCACATACTCATATAGACTCATAATTACATCATAATTCTTGTCAGATCAAATTAACACAGTTCCAATCGCAAAAACAAAATAACCTAAGTGTTACAACATGACTACAGGCTGCAATTTTTGACTCATTTACCTAATAAATGAATCTATAAAATCCCGTTGCTATGCACGGGTACTCGTCTAGTATATTTTTAGAACTTAAAAAAAATAGTTTGAGGACCGGCCAACCCCACCCGCCTGTTTTTTTACCTGAACCCATTCAGATCACTGAGAGAATTATCAACTTTACCTTGCTTTTGTCATGAGCAACAACTGCATATATAGAGGTCGCTCTTTATCAGATGATGGTTGTGAACAATCCTCTCTGCAACTTCCTCTGTGTGTAGACTTGATTCCATATCAGATGGTGGTTGTGGAACAATCCTTTCTGCAACTTCCTCTGTGTTTACACTTGGCTCAGTTGGTAACTCGTTACTGGAACTTTCCATGTCTTCATAACCATTAACAGACTTCTCGTTTGTTATATTTTCATTCTGATATAGTAGAGGGGGAGTTTCAATTGGTGGAAAAGGTGATGGAACTTTCCATGTCTTCATAACCATACAGTTACATGTACATAGACAGAGATGAACCAGAGTTTTTTCGGGTGGCTTGAGAAGTTCTGTTTCGGATTCTGCAGTGTCCCATTCAACCTGGTATTCTTTGGCTATTTCCTTTAGGACTTTCAGCTTTACTTCACGTCTTCACCAGCAGGGGTTCTTACAGAGAGTTTCTCAATAAGCTGCAGAATTATACAAGAGTATCGATTATCTAACATAGTTAGGTAACAAGGCAGTAACAAATTAATCAAAATTTTAGGAAAATCAACATTCTTTACCAT
This sequence comes from Artemisia argyi, assembly GCA_030686995.1. Lineage (NCBI taxonomy): Eukaryota > Viridiplantae > Streptophyta > Magnoliopsida > Asterales > Asteraceae > Artemisia > Artemisia argyi. The sequence goes on from CM060708.1 coordinate 159,675,937, forward strand.
TCTATTAACACCACAGTCAGTCAGTAGCCGCACTAACAAAATCCTTGCCATCTATCAGAAGTTCAGTTCATTTACAATATCCTATATATTTGACTACAGAACGAGTAAATCAGTAAAATAGATTCTAGGAATGCTTAGAGCCTTAGAGGGCGTTTGGGATTGTTTAAAAGTCTTAAAATAAGCCGGAAATAAATAAGCTCATAAGCCCATATATAAGCTCAAACAAACACCCCCTAGAAAAATAGTGTGTATGTATTTTGTGTTGTTTTTCGCTAAATTACACCGAACATACTCTTATACCTCAAACCATACAAACAACATAACATATTTCTAATCTAAAACTCCACACACACATTTCAATCTAAAAAACAGTTTATAAACATAAAAAAGAGACATACATTTCCTGACACGAGTAGCAGGGTAAGCACAAGAAGAGCAACTATTCTGCAAATGAAAGGATCTTCTTCCACATTGCACACACAGTGTGTGTGTGTGTCTTGTTCCTCCTCTTTCCAAAACTCCCTGTTCCCTTACTCTACAATATTATTCATCATCACCCAAAAAAAAAAACAACACGTTAATCACTAGCATTCAAAACCCTTTATGTAACAATTCGCATTTTCAGGTTACTATTCATTTCTACTATTCACTACTACTATTCAATTTCACTATTTATTTCCGAAATTTTTATTTCATATTCTCGTAAGTTAAACTATTTTAATGATAATCCGAGAGTTTGACACTCATCGGATCATTTCTACAAAAATCATGAAATCGTGTCTGAGATTTACATTTAGGTTTAAACGTCATTCCAGCATCCCGATATGTCCATAAAACAATATAAACAAAAGAAATATGAATTTCTCTCATTTTACGACAATTCCAAAAGTTTTAGAATTTTACGTTTTCCAGTTCAGCTTTTTACGCGAATTACGCGTTTTTGACCTGCATTTCCAGTTTTAATAGCGTTTAAGCAACCCGATGGAACTTATCACTCATTTAATATGCTAAGATAGGTTATATTAATAATTCCTAACATTTTTTTAAGTTTCATATTTTTAGGATACCCGATTTTAAGTTTCATGACTTAACGAGTTACCGTTAGCGATTACCGGGACCAAAACTCACTATGACCACAAGATAATACCAAGTTCACTTATCTAGTCACCCAATCTCATCTAATAAGCCACATGGGGTGTTTTCTTGGTCACTAAGTCAAATATAGGAAGCTTACATGGGAAGATTGAACACATGTGCAAGTAAACTTAACAATTAAGTCTTAGAAAATATCCTAAGTCTTTAACCTCCTCAAGGAAACTTCCTAGGCACCTTCCTAACCTCCTCATTTACACCATAAAATCAAGATAATCCCTTCCTTTCTTCATAATCCAAATGACACACATAAATTCACTAAACCTTGATCTTTTGATTTCCAGGTTACAAGTTATACTACAAAGTTAAGGGCCTAGTTATTCTCTACATGAAGCAAGTGTTTAATTGGTGATTCCATGGTTGAATTAGGAGCTACATAAGGTGGTTTGGGCTGAGGGTAAATGGTTTTCACAAGGGTTATGTAAAGGTTAGCAAAGGTTTGCAAGAGTTGTGGTGAAGGGTTTGCAAGCATAGGTTTAGTGTCCTAGTTTCATACTTGACTTCCTTTCTTTAGAAAGCCAAAAGTTGTAAGAAACCCTAATACAATTTTTTGCTCAATATTATTTTCATGCTTCTCATACTTCATTTATGCTATATATGGTCTTTATATTGTGTTCATGATGTATAAAAACCATTAAAACAAGTTAAAGGAACCATATGTTAGCTAACTAGACATAAACAAGAAAACTAGTGACATATATTGTGAAATTCGACCAAAATAGTATAAACATGATATTGGACAATCACATACTATGGTAGAGGACTTAAATGGGAAAACATAGCAATTTGAATCACCCAAAACAGACACACGAGTCAAAAGATATGATCAAAAGAAATTAGCGAAACTGAAAATACGAATCTGCCAAAACTACATTCTGATCAAAATTTAGATTTTTTTCGAGGCCTTCTGCTCCGATTCATCAAAAAGTTAAAACATGAAAGTTGTCCGGAACGAAGTTTTCGTTCAAGAGAAAAGAAGCTCGAACCCTGAAAACGCATAACGAGTGATATTTTTCTTCAAATTCTTAACAACCCCTTTATTACCTATAAGACTATGCCTTTTTGTCACGGCTAAGGAAAACCAAATGGCCTAAAGGCCTAGAGCTGAGATCACAAACGTAGCTAAGGCCAAGGTTGAGATCTCAAAGACATGGTAGGCACGACCAAAGCCACGACAAGGCCATGACTAAGACCTCAAGGCTTTCTAAACCGAAATCATTATAACTATTATACATGTTTTACAAATTGAATACTACTACACTAGGGAACTTCATGTGAGGGGTTCATTAGAGTAAACCGTCGAGATGAGTTGTGGATTTACAATTTAAAGTGTCCTAGCTCCTCGAACGTTTACTGCATGACCTCTAAATTATGATGGCCCGAACGGTAGTACAAGATAAACTATAAACGTTTAATGAATCATTTCTATAAGACGACATACACAACCTATCAAGTACTACATCAGAATCAATATAAAGACGTATATAGGCATGTTTATACATTCACTTTGTTGTTTTAGAACCTAAGATACGACATCATATTCTAGGTTGCGCGTAGAGACTTCCTGGCTTAATCCATCTATTCCGTTATACGTTTTGATATCATTAATTCAAGGTGAGTCATAGCCCCTACTCTTTTCATACTTGTTTTAACTCTTTGGGGGAGATACATGCTCAACTACTTGTTTTTGCTTTTACAAATACTCCAAAACATTTATACTTGATTGTGTTATATTTGATTGCATTATACTTGGTTGCATTATACTTGATTGCATTATACATGCTTGTTACACTATACTTGCTTAATTTGAATACAAGATTCGTATTTACATGCATACACAATACTCTATTCTGTCAGAGAGGTATTGATAGTACGCAGTACTATTTGGGAAGATGCCCCCGCCCTTGTATCTATTCTTAACCTTGGGTAAATATAATCTGGTGTATTGTGTAAACTATCTTTTATTAGTGGGTTGTGAACACACAGGTTGCAAATGTTGTATGGGCGGGATTTTCAACTGAGTGGATTTACAATGCCTTTGTTGTGTGAACATTCTTTAAAGGCTTTTCAACTAGTTTAAGACAAACTCTATGAACTCACCAACCATTGTGTTGACACTTTAGCATGTTTATCTCAGGTTAGTAAGGCGATAGCTAGTGCGTGGAACATAGAGTCAAGCTGCATATTCTGAAGACTTACGCTTTTATCATTTATCATTCGAAACATTTTGTATACATTTATGTATCATACTTTGGAATCTCATGTTTGTAACTTTGAATTCATTGATCGAATGGTAACTTTTCAAAACGTCTCATTTAGAGGTCGTTTTCTATAACTTGTACTTTGTATTATGAAGTAGCACCCCAGTGACACAGTCTTCTGCTGCGGTATTTTGGGGGTGTTACACTTTAATTATTTTAAAGATAGTACTTGTTTTAACCATTTTCTTGAAATGATGAAGAACGAAACCATAGCTGCTGGATAGGTAACAAAAGAGGATGAGTTGATGTATAGATCTATAAATCTATTAAAAAAATCAAAGCCCATAGATCTATCAAAATACCTCAAAAGTTGATAGTGGACGGTTTCGGTGGTGCGTTGGTTTATGTGTTTGTGGAGTCCGGTGGAGTTAGCGTCAAGTGGTGGTGGCGTCTGATGGTGGTGGCGTCGGGTTGTTGGGTGGTTGTGGTGGTGTGAGTTGTGATGGTTTATCTGGAGGAGAGGGTTGTGAGATGGTTTATATGATTTGGTTTAGTTGAATGTTGTGAGAGTGGGTGTGAAATGACCAAAATACCCAGTTGCTCATGTATTGGTTGCCCAAAAAATAAAAGTTGCCCAAAATACAATACATTTCATGTACCTCGTACCAATAGTGTTGGTCGGACACGTGTCATCCTGTAGTTGGCTATACGTTAGTTGCCCAGGGCAACCCGGGATAAAACGAGAATTTTCAAAAAATGGGCTAAAAATGCCTAACCCGCAGGGCAACAGGCCATTTTGGTAATTTTCTCTAATTTTTATGAATTACAGGTGATTCATCAAAGAATCTCATGTGATTCTCTATGGATCACATGAGATTCTGTATAAATTACAATGGATCAGAGAGAATCACATGAGATTCTGTATAAATCTCATGGGATTTTCAATTTGCTTTATATAAACTTGAAGTACAAGATACTTGATATTCTATTTTTGTTGTGTAATGTTATGAGAAAAATTCTTGTTCACTTTAAATATATCTTGTTTACTTTGAATATATAATATTTGTTACTTATATTATGTTTGATCATATGGGTAATTTATATGAATTACATGCGATTAGGGATGAATCACAAGTGATTCATCAAAGAATCCCATAGGATTCTGTATGAATCATAAAGGATTCGTCAAAGAATCACATGGGATTCTGTATCAACTATCAAGTAAGAAATGATATTAGTTAAAATAGAAAATGGTATAACAAATAAAAGTGGCATTTAACTATTTTAATACTATTTGTCTCTTTGCTAACTGTTTACCACATACCAAAAGCATATTAAGGAATCTTTATTCTTTAGCATGTCTTGTCATTCTCATTTTAATAAAAAAATGCTATAACCAATAAAGCACGTTGCTATACTTGTAGATAGGTAGGGGTCTGTCTCATTTCCTTGTCATTTACTTTATTTACTTTTTCTTTCATCTAAGAAAAGAAACTCATATTTCTCTCGGATTTTTTTTTTTTTTTTTTTTTTTTTTTTTTTTTTTTTTTTTGTAGTCAATATCAATGAACAGACCTTGACTAGATTGGGATCAAAGTGACGTTGGCCTTATGTTGCAATAAAGCAATAGTAGCCGAAACGACACCGTTTAAGCTCATAAGAGCCCTTCAACCGAACTAGAACAAGCTGAGCACGTCATCCCTGTTACTTTCACTGTAATATGCGGATTGACAAACTCGCCACCATAAATCAGGCCCCACAGATGCCGTCTCCCCTGCCCCGCACCTCCCCCCACACATACAACCATTGAAATATAGAACTTGTCAAAAAAAATAGATCAGTGGCACGATTAACGTCAGATCAACGGCGATTTATGGTGATATGGCGGATCAACGACAATTTATGGTGGTTCATGTGTGTTTGGTGAGAAAGAGAGTGTTTGTAACTGGTGATTGTGGGTGAGTGAGTGTATATAAGAATGGAGTGTTAGGAGGAGTGGGATATTACAAAAACGCCTCTCTGTAATTTAATATTTATATTAATGATTAAATCTAGCCATTGGATCAAAGTTAAATTAATGACCAGGATGCGTTGTTTTGTTCTTTAAAAAATGTTGTTCTGTATTAAACTTTTCTGTTTGTTTTATAAGTTTAGATATCAATAAATTAAATGGCAAAAAGTTTTTGATGACTTTTTGCATTTGATGCATTTAATGCTGCATATCACATTTAATACATAAGATTTTAATGAAAGAAAGATTTTTAAAAAGCTTTCAATGCAATGCAAAAAACCCTTTTCAAAAGACTTTTTCAAATAGTAAATATGTATTATTAGTTTACTTATTGCGGATGCACTTATATAAGTTGGGGGTGTTTGTTTCCGTTTATATAGTCGGCATATGGCTTATTTAGTTTTGAGCTTATGTTTCATAAGCACACTTTTGTGGCTTATTTTGAAACTTTCCGACTTATATAAACTTATTTTAATATAGGAAACTTATATAAACCAAAAAAATTCAAAATAAGCCACAAAAAGTAAGCTTATGAAACATGAGCCCAAAATAAAATAAGCCATAAGCTGGCTATATAAGCCGAAACAAACACCCTTATTATAACTATTGGGCTTATATAAATTATTATAACATAATAAACTTTTATAAGCTTAAAAATCTCAAAATGAACTGAAAAATTGAGACTTGTGAAATCTAAGTTGAAACACAAATAAACTCATAAGCCACATATAAAATTAAACAAACACCCCCAAATCTTTACAAGTTGTCTATGTGGCAGTGTTATTACGGAGAATAGACAATCATTACTTGAAAGTCGAAATCACCTTTAGTTTTATGCGCTAAAACTAAGACTATTTTAAGGTTACCATTACCGCCACTTCTACATTAACATTACATCATCATTTAACACATTATCAAACTCGATCATTTTTTGTCTTCTATGGTAACCACCTAAGTCCTAACCCATCACCAAACCAAAAATATAAAATAATCCAGTTTAGACAAGTATATCGCACAATATACCCTACGCACACTCACAAAACAAATAAATGATAATAAAAATGCACATGAGAGCTCACAATTTTTTTGTTGGATAAAGGTGGTTGTCACTACCATTAAAGATGCAAGATTGAGTGAGGTGGATATGGTGGTGGGTGCCTTTTTATAGTTTTCCACACATGGGATGGGGGATAGAGGTAGGGGTGCATGGTTCGGTTTTTGGCTAAAACCAAAACCGAACAGAAATATTCGGTTTCTTTAGAACTCAAAACCGAAACCGTTCGGTTTTTGGCGCTTCGGTTTTTTCGGTTTATTATCGGTTCAGTTTGATTTTTCGGTTTTTTCAGTTTCTAATCGTTTATATTTGGGAATGGCAAATTTATACCAACAAACTTGTATTACATAGAAAATTGGTTATTCTTAATATTATTTATTATTTATTTATTATTTTTTTTTTGTCAATCTAGGCATAATTAGGGGTGAAAACGAGCCGAGCCGAACCCGAGCCTGCCAGAGCTCGAGCTCGCTCGACTAATTTATATGATGTGTAAAGTTCAAATGGAGCTCGGCTCGTTAATACAAGGCTCAAGCTCAGCTCGTTAATACAAAGCTTGGCTCATTAACAAAAGGCTCGAGCTCGTTAACACTTAACATGGTTATACATATAGAAATTATATATACGTATATATTTCTAGGGCTCGTTGAGGCTCGCGACCCCAAATGAGCTTTTTGTATAGAGCTCGGGCTCGAGCTCAATTACTAAATGAGCCCAAACTTAGGCTCGAGCTCGTTTAGGCTCGGCTCGTTCGAGCTTTCTACCGATCCGATCCTGAGCTTTTCACGAGCGGCTCGGCTAGTTTCCACCCCTAGGCATAATCAATTAACAATGTTTATTGCATAATTCTATAATTACACACATATAGATGAGCGCACACATGCAAGTGAACATGCACATAGTATGATCATCGTCATATATTTATTGATATATTCTCCAGTAAACACACGACACGACAACCACGTATATAAACATAAACGTTAAGATAAATATATTATAAATCTACCCACAAAATGAATATAAATTTATAAATTTGATTCATTTAGTTATTTATTCATATTATATTAATTATATATTATTATATATTCGGTTCGGTTTTTACGGTTCGGTGTTTGGATGAAAACGGCAATTGAACCATATTTTTGGGTTTTTGAAAAATTAAAAACCAAACCATCGGTTTTAGGTTTCGGTTAGTTTTTTCGATTTTTGGTTCGGTTTCGGTTTTCGATTTTGTTTGCTCACCCTTAGATAAAGGTGATCTACCACTTCCCATAAAAACTAGCATAAGGTTGCATATAATTTTTTTTTCTACTTAAATACAAACATACTTCATAATATACCCGACACACATAAACATCACAATCACGTCTTGTGGTCTGCACCACAAAGCCATCTCCAAAATTTATTTTCACGCGTAGCGGTGAACAAGAGTGATGATGGTGCCACCATTTGTTGTCCATGCAACTATTATGAATAGTTTAAGGCTCCGTTTGGTTGGGGTATATTGGGGGGAATTCATGGCATTTGCATTTTAATTTCCCCCAAATATTGTGTTTGATAACACAAATGAGGGAATTTAAAATTCCATGAATTGCCAAAATAGGGAAATTAAAATAGCTTCATAAAGGAAGAATTTTCATTTACTTGATTTTTTTTTTTTTTTTATAATTTTTTTTTTCTTGTAGTTTTTTATAAACTTTTAAATAGAATATTTATGATTTTTTTATAAACTTTTTTTTTTAAAATTTTATTTAGAAACTTTTTTTAATAATTTTTTTTAATAAATTTTTTATAAACTTTTTTTATAAACTTTTTTTTTAATAAATTTTATTTATAAATTTTTTTTTATAGATTTTTTATAAACTTTTTTTTTTTAATAATTTTTTTATAAACTTTTTTGATAAACATTTTTTATAAACTTTTTTTTTAATTCTTTTTTATAAATTTTTTATAATTTTTTTTATAAACTTTTAAATAGAATATTTATGAAATTTATATTAAAAAAATATAAAAACTATTAATAAATTTCTGTCAACCAAACGTGCGAAGATATTTTAAATTCTCAGTAATTTAAATTTTCTAGAAATTAAAATTCCGGAATTTCAAAATCTCCAACCAAACGCCCCCTAATGGTGACCATGGAGAGATTTGAATCATAAATTTCTGTTTGCGAAAACTATGGGTGTTCATTGTTTGGGTAATACTCGAGTAAACCGAAAATGGAAACTGAACCAAACCAAAAATAACCGAACCGTACTTGTAACAGATCTGAATTTGCCAAAACCGAACCAAACAAAATTAAATAAATTATGTTTTTGATAGTTGACACATGTTATACACAATTTATCTCTCATGATTTTCACTTTTAGTTTGACACATATTACAATCTTTTTCGCATGTTTTTAAGCATACAAGTTAGGCACAAATATTATTTTTATTTATTTTAATCTCCAATGACAGTTATTTTCTTAGCTTGAAAAAACAACATTCAGATTTACCAAGATAAATAGAAATGTATAATGGACTATGAAGAGTAGGGATCAAGTAAGAAAAATAATTAAAATAAGAAGGGTAGGAAGTAATTTTAGCCACACATTTCAAATTAGGAGGGAAAATTTGAAGGAAGATGCATCCACTTTTGTAGGTGCATCTGAAATGTGTGGTTGTGGTTACTTCTTATCATTCCTATTTTAATTTTTCTTCCTATTTGATCCTAACTTGGACCATGAATTGTTAGTAAAGCCCAAACATACAGTAGTTTTTTTAATACAAGCGAGCCTATATGATTAGCCCAATGAAGAAGCAAACGTGTAAAATGGCAATGTCTTGAAACCCGATATTTTTATCGATCTGATTCAACTGGTTAAATCGCTGGGTCGAACAAGTTCTATACTTATTTATATTTTTTCTTTATATATTTAATATGTAGTGTTGCATGATCTCATAATTTATCCGACTTTATTCTTAAATTTGATTGAACTGATGAAAAAGACTGAGACTCTACCGATAACTTTGTGTTTAAGCTCTATATCTATAATAATATAACAAATATTTGCAACAAAAATCAACTTGTAATTCTAACTTTCATAACAGTCGGTGTTTATAAAATAATTTATAACTCTAATATATCTTTTTACAAAGTTTTAACTAACATTAATCCTCACCATTTCAACTTGTCAATTAAACTTAGAAATGTTGATAGAAAAAAAAGGTTTTGTTAGATTTTTCGATAAAAAGTCATGGCCAGCCGGGTTTATCAAACCGGGTCAACGAAAAACCAGCGGTTCAATCCAGTTGTCAAAACAAGCAAAAACCCGGTCATATTCGGCCCGGTCTTCTATCCAGTTCTCGAATCAATTAGTTGAACAGGACGGGTCAACCCGGCTTTCAAAACAATGTGAAATTGTGTGAAAAACTAGAAGGGGGGGGGGGGGTTGAATAGTTTTCCCCTCTTTTTCATTTTATAAAAACTTTGTTTCAAAATGTTGATTCGAATTTATTCAATTGTTTGTTTGGAAAACCTTTAATTAGAGTTTAGTATGAAAACACCATATAATCAATGTGATCAATTATATACGTAAGCTTTTGGAAAAACTTAGTTTTATGAATGGAGCTTTGGTCGGTCTTTGTGTGAATACGTTTTCCTTTTAAAATTTTAAAACGTTTTGTATCAAATTATCTATCAAGTTAAACTTAATATGAGAAGTGTGAATAATAATCTATTTGACCATATCATATAATTATACACACAATCACAATATTAACTTCTATGTACAACACAATCAATCATCACAACTATATAAGCAACAACAAAGATGTATAGGCAAGCATATATGTAAAGCGATAAATGCAAGAATAAATGAAAAGAGATAAGAGAAAGGAAATGCAAACCGGACACGATGATTTATAGTGGTTCGGCTACAAGGACACCTTCCTTGCCCTACTCCACTCCCCGAGTCACCTACTCGAGAGTTTTCTTCACAACTAAACAAGCTCCCTTTTGGCGGAGAAAACCGTACACAACTTTTGCTTACACCATTTAACGACACTAAGCTAAATGTCTAGTTCTAATAGTAGCTAGAACCAATCTCACAACACTACTACAATCACTACACAACTTCTACACGACTTCACGACTTCTTCATGGCTTCACGACTTCACGACTTCTTCATGGCTTCACGAGTTCACGACTTCTTCACTACTTCACAACTTCTTCTATACTCCACTACATGTTCACACATCTACTTCTTCACAACTTCATGACTTCTCCACACTACTACTTCTTCCCACTACTTCTTACTCACTCATAAACTCACTACTAAGTAAGATCATCTTGATCTACTTATTACATATACATAACTCACAACATTACATAAACACTAACTAGATCCTAATACATCTTTGGCTTTATGATAGGGAGGATTCTTCTCTTGCACTTTGAGTGGTAAAGGATTGGATCACTTGAAACAAAGACTTATAATCTTATGATCAAAGGATTTATAAGGATGTTTTGAAGGGATTGGGACTGAAAATTTTCGTGCAAAAGGTGAGAAAATTCTGTGGGATGATCCAGTATTTATAGGGAGAAAAATACTGTTTGGGAGCGTGGCCGGTCCCCTTAATTGGGTGACGGTCCCCTGAATAATTAAGGGGACCGCCTAGTATAATTAAGGGGACCGCCTAGTATAATTAAGGGGGCCGCCTAAGAAAAAAATATTTTTTTCTTCAGATTTTTTGTCTTTTTGTGGGGGAGGTTTTTCCTGAAGAATGTAGCCATTTTTTGGGTTGAAATTTGAATTCAAAATATTTATTTTGAATAAAACATTTCTTATAAATACAAAAATATTTTGTATAAGTTTAAAAATGTTTGTCCCACTTTACTAAAATGTAAGGTTTGTAAAAATAAAAATTCCTTTAATCATAAAATGCATTAGACACTTTGTTTATTCATACCTTAAGTGATATGGATGCTAAAACAAATATTTACGACTAAATACTTGTTTACGTCATAATTTGTAGTTCAATGAGTTTACGTTTTGTGATTATCAAAACATAGAGATATCGATATATGTTAATAATGTTTTTAGGCATTATTTATATCAACAATCTCCCCCTTTTTGATGATTACAAAACCTAAACTCATCAAGTCTAAAAATTAATTTTTAGACATGTATTTAGTGAGTTTATATTCACTTCTCCCCCTTTTTGTAGAATCAAAAAGGTTATGCCGACTAGCTTCATAAATGAAGTTAGACGGGATGAAAGCTCCCCCTTGATGTGTGCTCCCCCTCGTTCGATGGCACCAAGGGATCGAGATATGGATTGCTCGCAAAAAAAATATTAGAAGCACAAGCATATATAGAAGAATATGCAATATACAAATAACAAGCATAGCAAACAAATATTAAGGATACATAACAATTAATTCAAAGAGATTATGTTAAAGTTCCTAATTTGCCAAAGAGAGCCATCGGACTTGCTTGTAACAAAAGGTTAGTTGATTCGTATTTGGAAGTGAAAATCATAAGCATATAGTATGCTTAGATGGTTGATGATGGAGTGTTTGGAATGAAGATGGTTTAGTTAGGGTGAGGTTGTTGGATTAATAGAGGTATATGTTTGGGTCATGAATGTTGGAGAGTTTGGTTGTGGAGAGTTTGTAGCGGAAGAGGTTGATTAAGGTTTTGGATGTTGTTCAAGTGAGGGTATTGAATGTCATCTAGTGAGAAGATATTCAATCCAAGTGAAGTGTTCATTGAATGCAATAGTTTTTAGGAGAAAGATGCAACAAGGTCAATTGTTGACATGCTTCTCAAGTTGATTTATGTTGTGTGGTGATGAGGGTGATCTAGATGAAGGTGGATCCAAATTGCGTTGAGCAGGATGTAAGGCTAAAAGAGCACTAAGCTCATGGGATTCTTTTAGCGCCTCAACGAACATTAAGTGTTCGGAGGAAGGTGATGGTGGTGGAGCATGATAGTTGTCTTGGGTGAGGGTTTGAACATGCAACATAGGAATGGCATGTGAAGTTGTAGGATGTGGTGGTGATACTCTTAGTGGTGTAGACATGTTTGAGCTTGGGTAGTCATGAAAACATGATATGGGTAGAAGAGATGCTTCATGAGTGGATGGTGTTTTTGTTGAATGAGCAACATGTAAAGTGTTGGTAATGAGGTTGGGATTATTGTTTTGGGATTGTGCATGCTCATCATAAGAAGAAGCATTAATGAGGGAATGAGTGGGTGATAAGTTAGTGTGGGTTTGAGGTTTAGTAGTTTGTTGACTTGGAACAACATCACTTGAATTATGACAAGAATCAAGTTTCCTCCTCCAAACGGGTTTGACGGAGATCCTTGCGGTTCTTGAAATCTTTGGTTTTTGGTTGTTGGGAGATGACATGTTTGGGTGTGATGGTATTAATGATGGGAAGAGGGTATTTATAGTGTAGGATTGGTGGGATTAAGGATGTATAAATTTTGATAGAGGGTTTAGGAAAAAATAGGTTTATGAATTTTGGGAAGTGTAGGATGAAATAGGCTAAAAAGTAGAAAAAGGAAACAACACCTTCGACCATCAGATGGCCGGTCCCCTTAATAATTAAGGGGGCCGCCTTATGATTTAAGGGAGCCGCCCATCTGGTGATTCCCAGATTGCTAGAAAAGGGTTTTTGGTAGTGAATTGCAGAAAGGTTGTGTTTTTGGTTTCAAACAAGTCCAACTCTTTGAGGCAATTAAGCATATACTAATTATGTAGGCAATTATGTAGCCAAAGTATGTTAATCAAAGAGATTAAGTAAACAAGCAATTTCATCTAGCATGCAAACATACTCATCAAGCAAGTAAAATATAAGTGCTAGGAAACAATAAGCAACATCAAGTAATTCATAACTACATAACTTGGAGGATTAATCCTAATGTGTATCAATGTGCAATAAGTGGGTAGTTATGATAGCATGGATTTCTAGACTTGTTACAAACAAAGTATTAATGAACAAACCATGGTCCTCTTGATTTGATTTAGTTCACTTATAAGTGTCATTTATATAAATATAGATGACAACTATGAGATCACCATGCATGATTTTAAAAGAGACGTTTTTAGCATTATTCAACAATGTTTGAAAGTAAGTTTTCACTTAGATGTGAGAGTTATTTGAATAAAATAGATTGGGTTTTTACTTCAAAATGTGTGAATAAATGGTAAAGAATATTTTCCCAACCTTTAGTTTTGATCAAAACAAAATTGTGGATATTGATAGTGAAAACATGTTATTTAAAAGTGGGATAGTTATTTGAAAAACTATTTTCCAAAATGTGAGGTTTTTGCATATTTTTAGAGATATTAGATTTTTGACAACAAATATCATGAATCAAATATTTTAAAAAATGTTTATTAAAGATCTCATGCTCAAGAGGGTTGGTTAAGCCTATTATTATCTCATGCTATCGTTTCTACATATCCTATGATCCTAAAGGAAATGAAGACGATAATTTATATGTTAGATGCGAGAGTGTTGAATGGGGTATAACCTAACATCTATAGTTCCTTTGTTTTCGCACGCTTATCTAACTTAATGCCATAAATCTAGAAATGAAAGAATCTAATGAGAAGCAAAGTTCATAAAAGTAAACTAGCGTTAGGTATATATAGGAAGAGCAATTTAATCAAGTTGGAGAATGAGTATGAGACTATTACTAGTGGTGCTCAATTCAGGCTAAACACGGCCATTTTTACGGGTTACACACACCCAACTTCTCACATAGAAGCAATTCAACCGTTAGGTTAAATTGAATTTCTAGTCAATAGATTCTCCAGTAGTCATTCTCTTTTTAGAAGAAATCGAGTTCCTAAATTTACCTATCAAAGATTACCAAATATGAAGTTTGCTTGATTCACTAATACTTGGCTTAATGTGACTCAAACATCATGTTTTTATGAAGGTAAATCTAGATGATATATTTTATTCACGATCCTAATAGAGACGTGTTGAATGTTTAGATAAGAGTAAACAAAAAATTCTAATCCTTTCTTCATGATTTACCGGTTTTTTGGTTTTGATGACGTATTACTTGATTTAATAACTGTGCTAGACTTAAGAGTGCACCTTAGCATCTCTTGTGAAATGAATCTCATTAAGATTATTTATCTTAAATGAGTTTGTGATTCTCAAATGATATCAAGACATTAATATATTTTTAAACAAATATTATTTTTTATGATTTTTGCCAATGTTATATATCATACTTTAACAAGTATTTGAAAAAATGAATTTTACTTGTTTATGGATTATGACAAGTTATTTTTCAATTCTAATAACTCATATTATTTAAAAAAAATGTAGTGCATTATCTTGTAACACAACCATTTTTAAGTTTTGACGCAGCGAAAAAGTAAATTGGGTGTTACGGTGAGGATCAAAGTTTTAACCACATAAAATGGTTTAAAAGAAACATTTTGAAAGTCATTTGTCATTTAAATAATAATTTTTATAAAAGATGAACCATTTGATTTAAAATCTTATGAAAAGATATAAAGGCTTGTAAAAATGACAAATTTAATTTTTACACCATTTTAATTTATCAGAGTAATAAATGCCCACTCCATGTCTTGTCCTGCTCCGTTAAATTACCTAAGATACACATGCTTAAAAGTGTCAACACAAAGGTTGGTGAGTTCATAGAGTTTTAGGAAAAACCCTTTATTTTGTTAGATTTTAGAAATATTTGGTATTAATAAAATACAAACAGTAACGAAACAAGTATCGAATATATTCACAAATAAATCATATAAATATTCAATCACATTCAATAAGGAATCAATAATCTTAACATGAGCTGGAAACTCATGATACTAAATCAATCAGATATACAATTCACGTATGGTCAAACCTATACAGCTGTATCTAAATATATGTTGAATACATATATATTTCCTTTATAGATATTGCACCAAGCCTCATTGATGATAGACTGAATCGAATCCCTACCGTAATCTAATTTCAAGATATGTCTGGGTAGTATCTTAGATAATTTATCAACTCTTGGTATAGGATTGCTAAGGAACAAACGGACTTATCTACTAAAGCTAAAGTTCAATAACCTTCTCTCTATTCTTCAAATTATCTTCCAAAAATTTGTCTTATAAAATTCTATGGTTATAGCCTAATCATGGTAGGTATAAGGTATCATAATAATCATAGGTATTCTTAAGGTAATTTGAATATATTCACTATAATCAACATTATATTAATAACTTGATTTGATTGTTTTTGCAAAACAAACGATACAAGATCTTTTATTAATAATCCATTGATATGAGAGGAGTCATTTGTCTACCAAAGAGAGTAACAAATGGTGAGATTTTTCATGAAAGTATGAGGAATCATTACATGAATGCATAGCCTCATGATGGAAAGAATTTATTAACAACAGAGGGTTATAACGAAAGGAGATTTTTATTGGAGGTTGGTTACAAGTTTTGAGAATTTCTGAATATTAGGAAATCTGTCATCACTAACCAAAACCTTTTTGGTTTAGTGGGTACAACTTTCTTTTCAGGGGAATTGAGAGAAGATACATCGTTTGAGATGTATTGTATCGAGAAATTTGGAGTGTCAGGAAGTAGAAAATTTAGAAATATCTGGTATTGAGGAATATGAAGTATAAGGTGACGGAGAATTTGGCTCAACGTTCTTCTACGGCATCTCTTGGAGTGAACTTCGTCCAACTTCGAATGCTGCTTGACCACCAATCAAATCTTCATATGATTCGGTAGCTCTTCTGAGTTTTTGACGTAAGGGTGAACGAATAGGTGACGATGGAGGTGATCTCGGATTGAGTTCTATATTAGGTTGGGATTTTATTATTTGTACGTAAGGATTTTCATTATTCGGAGAATTTTTATTTATAGATGAGGTATTAGTATTATGGATATTTGTTTTGACATTCACGGGCGTTCCTGAAGACATGCTACAGTAGTAACCGAGAATAATATTTTATGAGTATTTTGTATGTTAAAGATATAACAGTACATATGAAATAACAATTGTATATGAGTAACTATTAAGCATGTAAGGTAATCTCAATAAATAAAGTATCGAGCACGGCAGTCTGCAGACACGGAGGGCATAAAATATTATGGTGTAAAATCATTATTTTGAAAATGAAGTTATAGTTTTAATGTTTGAAAACGTTTAATTCTCTGTAACTGTAGCTCTGATGCCAATCTGTAACACCCCCATTTTTAAGTTTTGTCGCAGCGAAAAAGTAAATTGGGTGTTACGGTGAGGATCAAAGTTTTAACCACATAAAATGGTTTAAAAGAAACATTTTGAAAGTCATTTGTCATTTAAATAATAATTTTTATAAAAGATGAACCATTTGATTTAAAATCTTATGAAAAGATATAAAGGCTTGTAAAAATGACAAATTTAATTTTTACACCATTTTAATTTATCAGAGTAATAAATGTCCACTCCATGTCTTGTCCTGCTCCGTTAAATTACCTGAGATACACATGCTTAAAAGTGTCAACACAAAGGTTGGTGAGTTCATAGAGTTTTAGGAGAAACCCTTTATTTTGTTAGATTTCAGGAATATTTGGTATTAATAAAATACAAACAGTAACGAAACAAGTATCGAATATATTCACAAATAAATCATATAAATATTCAATCACATTCAATAAGGAATCAATAATCTTAACATGAGCTGGAAACTCATGATACTAAATCAATCAGATATACAATTCACGTATGGTCAAACCTATACAGCTGTATCTAAATATATGTTGAATACATATATATTTCCTTTATAGATATTGCACCAAGCCTCATTGATGATAGACTGAATCGAATCCCTACCGTAATCTAATTTCAAGATATGTCTGGGTAGTATCTTAGATAATTTATCAACTCTTGGTATAAGATTGCTAAGGAACAAACGGACTTATCTACTAAAGCTAAAGTTCAATAACCTTCTCTCTATTCTTCAAGTTATCTTCCAAAAATTTGTCTTATAAAATTCTTTGGTTATAGCCTAATCATGGTAGGTATAAGGTATCATAATAATCATAGGTATTCTTAAGGTAATTTGAATATATTCACTATAATCAACATTATATTAATAACTTGATTAGATTGTTTTTGCAAAACAAACGATACAAGATCTTTTATTAATATTCCATTGATATGAGAGGAATCATTTGTCTACCAAAGAGAGTAACAAATGGTGAGATTTTTCATGAAAGTATGAGGAATCATTACATGAATGCATAGCCTCATGATGGAAAGAATTTATTAACAACAGAGGGTTATAACGAAAGGAGATTTTTATTGGAGGTTGGTTACAAGTTTTGAGAATTTCGGAATATTAGGAAATCTGTCATCACTAACCAAAAACTTTTTGGTTTAGTGGGTACAACTTTCTTTTCAGGGGAATTGAGAGAAGATACATCGTTTGAGATGTATTGTATCGAGAAATTTGGAGTGTCAGGAAGTAGAAAATTTAGAAATATCTGGTATTGAGGAATATGAAGTATAAGGTGACGGAGAATTTGGCTCAACGTTCTTCTACGGCATCTCTTGGAGTGAACTTCGTCCAACTTCGAATGCTGCTTGACCACCAATCAAATCTTCATATGATTCGGTAGCTCTTCTGAGTTTTTGACGTAAGATTGAACGAATAGGTGACGATGGAGGTGATCTCGGATTGAGTTCTATATTAGGTTGGGATTTTATTATTTGTACGTAAGGATTTTCATTATTCGGAGAATTTTTATTTATAGATGAGGTATTAGTATTATGGATATTTGTTTTGACATTCACGGGCGTTCCTGAAGACATGCTACAGTAGTAACCGAGAATAATATTTTATGAGTATTTTGTATGTTAAAGATATAACAGTACATATGAAATAACAATTGTATATGAGTAACTATTAAGCATGTAAGGTAATCTCAATAAATAAAGTATGGAGCACGGCAGTCTGCAGACACGGAGGGCATAAAATATTATGGTGTAAAATCATTATTTTGAAAATGAAGTTATAGTTTTAATGTTTGAAAACGTTTAATTCTCTATAACTGTAGCTCTGATGCCAATCTGTAACACCCCCATTTTTAAGTTTTGTCGCAGCGGAAAAGTAAATTGGGTGTTACGGTGAGGATCAAAGTTTTAACCACATAAAATGGTTTAAAAGAAACATTTTGAAAGTCATTTGTCATTTAAATAATAATTTTTATAAAAGATGAACCATTTGATTTAAAATCTTATGAAAAGATATAAAGGCTTGTAAAAATGACAAATTTAATTTTTACACCATTTTAATTTATCAGAGTAATAAATGCCCACTCCATGTCTTGTCCTGCTCCGTTAAATTACCTGAGATACACATGCTTAAAAGTGTCAACACAAAGGTTGGTGAGTTCATAGAGTTTTAGGAAAAACCCTTTATTTTGTTAGATTTCAGGAATATTTGGTATTAATAAAATACAAACAGTAACGAAACAAGTATCGAATATATTCACAAATAAATCATATAAATATTCAATCACATTCAATAAGGAATCAATAATCTTAACATGAGCTGGAAACTCATGATACTAAATCAATCAGATATACAATTCACGTATGGTCAAACCTATACAGCTGTATCTAAATATATGTTGAATACATATATATTTCCTTTCAAGATATTGAACCAAGCCTCATTGATGATAGACTGAATTGAATCCCTACCGTAATCTAATTTCAAGATATGTCTGGGTAGTATCTTAGATAATTTATCAACTCTTGGTATAAGATTGCTAAGGAACAAACGGACTTATCTACTAAAGCTAAAGTTCAATAACCTTCTCTCTATTCTTCAAGTTATCTTCCAAAAATTTGTCTTATAAAATTCTATGGTTATAGCCTAATCATGGTAGGTATAAGGTATCATAATAATCATAGGTATTCTTAAGGTAATTTGAATATATTCACTATAATCAACATTATATTAATAACTTGATTAGATTGTTTTTTCAAAACAAACGATACAAGATCTTTTATTAATATTCCATTGATATGAGAGGAGTCATTTGTCTACCAAATAGAGTAACAAATGGTGAGATTTTTCATGAAAGTATGAGGAATCATTACATGAATGCATAGCCTCATGATGGAAAGAATTTATTAACAACAGAGGGTTATAACGAAAGGAGATTTTTATTGGAGGTTGGTTACAAGTTTTGAGAATTTCGGAATATTAGGAAATCTGTCATCACTAACCAAAAACTTTTTGGTTTAGTAGGTACAACTTTCTTTTCAGGGGAATTGAGAGAAGATACATCGTTTGAGATGTATTGTATCGAGAAATTTGGAGTGTCAGGAAGTAGAAAATTTAGAAATATCTGGTATTGAGTAATATGAAGTATAAGGTGACGGAGAATTTGGCTCAACGTTCTTCTACGGCATCTCTTGGAGTGAACTTCGTCCAACTTCGAATGCTGCTTGACCACCAATCAAATCTTCATATGATTCGGTAGCTCTTCTGAGTTTTTGACGTAAGGGTGAACGAATAGGTGACGATGGAGGTGATCTCGGATTGAGTTCTATATTAGGTTGGGATTTTATTATTTGTACGTAAGGATTTTCATTATTCGGAGAATTTTTATTTATAGATGAGGTATTAGTATTATGGATATTTGTTTTGACATTCACGGGCGTTCCTAAAGACATGCTACAGTAGTAACCGAGAATAATATTTTATGAGTATTTTGTATGTTAAAGATATAACAGTACATATGAAATAACAATTGTATATGAGTAACTATTAAGCATGTAAGTTAATCTCAATAAATAAAGTATGGAGCACGGCAATCTGCAGACACGGAGGGCATAAAATATTATGGTGTAAAATCATTATTTTGAAAATGAAGTTATAGTTTTAATGTTTGAAAACGTTTAATTCTCTATAACTGTAGCTCTGATGCCAATCTGTAACACCCCCATTTTTAAGTTTTGTCGCAGCGGAAAAGTAAATTGGGTGTTACGGTGAGGATCAAAGTTTTAACCACTTAAAATGGTTTAAAAGAAACATTTTGAAAGTCATTTGTCATTTAAATAATAATTTTTATAAAAGATGAACCATTTGATTTAAAATCTTATGAAAAGATATAAAGGCTTGTAAAAATGACAAATTTGATTTTTACACCATTTTAATTTATCAGAGTAATAAATGCCCACTCCGTGTCTTGTCCTGCTCCGTTAAATTACCTGAGATACACATGCTTAAAAGTGTCAACACAAAGGTTGGTGAGTTCATAGAGTTTTAGGAAAAACCCTTTATTTTGTTAGATTTCAGGAATATTTGGTATTAATTAAATACAAACAGTAACGAAACAAGTATCGAATATATTATCAAATAAATCATATAAATATTCAATCACATTCAATAAGGAATCAATAATCTTAACATGAGCTGGAAACTCATGATACTAAATCAATCAGATATACAATTCACGTATGGTCAAACCTATACAGCTGTATCTAAATATATGTTGAATACATATATATTTCCTTTATAGATATTGCACCAAGCCTCATGACACGCAAGACGTTAACAGAAGGGGTGTTCTATCAAATCAATGACAGATTTTGCCCTCGTGTAATAGGTGATTTGCCAATTCCTATATTTACTCAAATATAGTGTATCACGACTAATGCGGCTAACCAATTGCAATTGGCATTCCGTCAAGCATTAGTGGGATCGGAGGTCAATCCAAAACAGGTTTCGAATCTGTTCACTATATTCGCGCTCACTTTACAGTGATTAATGGCTCATGATAGAGGGACTATATGGCGATAACCTAACTTAGGCAATATCAAGGACTAATGGGCTCATTTAGCATAACATCATGAAATCAAGTATCGTATCACAGAGATCAAATTGGAAAAACAGTATCGTTTGAGTATCAGAAATTCAGTTTGAAAATATATCGTTTGAGTATCAGAAATTCAGTTTGAAAATATATCGTTTGAGTATCAGAAATTCAGTTTGAAAATATCATCATTTGAGTATCAGAAATTCAGTTTGAAAATATCATCATTTGAGTATCAGAAATTCAGTTTGAATATTTCGCCAGTAACACATTTATATCACATACCACAATAATCGGATTGAGAACATTTTCATATGAGTATCAATATTTCAGTCAAGAAATTCTTCAATAAATATATATTTCACATACCACAATAATCACATTGGAAACATTAACATATTTTAAATCACAATTTATATTATTTTAATATCAATTAGGAAATTGATTTGAATCATGTATTTTATTTTATTTCATATACTTATCAAGTTATCAAAGTATATGTAAGCATGTATCTCCCCCAATGAGTTAAAAACAATTATTTGAAATGGGGCTATGACTCACCTGGATTGATTTGGAAATGATGAAAAGTAAAGTAGGATGAGATTTATGGAAACGTCTTTGACACAGAACCTGATAAATAAATTTATCAGAGAATATAACCAAATACTATTTGGTAAATACGAACGAATAACGAATAATTATTATTCGTTATGACGAATAGATGATGTGCAGTGAAATTATTATGTCATGCATGATATGATAAAATACTTTATTTAAAATATCCATCGTATTTTTACCTTTTTAATCGTAAGTAATAATATTAACTTTTTAGATATCGTTATATATATTATTAACGTAAAAATAAATAATATATATATATATATATATAAAACGTAATAAAATGCATATGACGTGATGGTTGCCGTAAAATAGAAAATAAAATGAGAATGTCACATAGATTATGTGTAGTCCTTGTCCTTTTTCCATTTTTACACTTTTTATACTAACGGCGTTAGCGTCACACCGTTAGTCCTCTTTATATATATTTTACAATTATAGTCCACTACATGTCCAATATTACAATCTAAGCTTGTAACATCCTATATTATCAATTTTTATCCTAACTTTCTGTTTCTACTGTTTTAGTCCTTTCTTTTCACAGTTTTCACTTTTTGTCCCTATAGGTGTCGTCGCGTTACATTTTTAGTCCAAATTTGCAAAAATGATTATAAAAATTATATAAAAATTTCCGTAGCTTATTTTATTAATTTCAAGCTTATTTCAACAGCTTATTTTATGAAAAGCTTATTTTTATAGCTTATGGGCCTTAACGAAACAATACATAAGCCCATTTAAAAATTTAGAGGCGAGGGCATGAAAATTATTTTGGGCTTGAACTTGGGCTTCTTTTGTGATTCTAAAAATATTTTTTATGGGTCCAATGGGCTGTTAAAACGTAAAGTCTTATTGGGCCTTAGTTAAGCCCACTCGACAAAACAAAGTTTTTATTTAAGTTTTGATTTGAAAAAATACGGTTTGTGTCGATTCAAAATGGCTCGAGTAGGGTGTCAAAACGTGATTATTTTTATAAGTTGTATAAACAAAAATAATAGTTTTCTAGGTGGTCTATTAGTACGTAGAAAAATATGGTACGTTTGTTATATGAAATAAAAAGTTATACGATGCGTTTGTAGCATGTATGAACTTGGTATATATTTTGAAAACTTGCAATTATTTTCTAAGTGTTTAGTGAAATATTATACGGTGTAACATGGTTCAAAAATGATTTGATTGATGCATGTAACGTGAGAATAAACGTGAAGTGTGTGTGCTACGTGACTCCTAGGCCTTCCAAGATAAAGGCTAGTCACGTTGGTGTTGCTAAGATTATATACGTACATAAAATTTATATATGAAACTATATATGATCGAACAATATAAATATGATGCATGACATAAATTTAACGTGTAACATGGATTGAAAAAGGATGTAAACGACTTACAAACACCTTAGAGGTGATAAAAAGGTCGAGTGAAATAGAATGGAACACAAGAATTTATCACGTTCGAAATATAACCCAAACGTTATATATATAATTCAAACCCGATATTCCCTTTCTTGCTTCCAACAAATTTAGCAGTCGACTTATGAGTTGAAGGGATAATTTTTAGAACGAATGGATTATGTGAAATAGTATGGAAATGAAAAGAAAACAAATGCATGCATGAACGTATATATTGTACCATTTGATTGAATCGTATGGTACTAAATAACTCAAGGAAACATGTAGTACTATTATATGTCAGTGATATAGACTTGGTCGACATATATATCATTTTATATTGAATTGGGAAGACATGAAACAAGAGAAATTGATTTTGATGATTCATATTGATGTCGACATATATATATCTTGGTATACGATTTACAAAATTGTATACTACTTGTACATACTTGATCATTTTCGACATTTGAACATAAAATCATCTCAGGAATATTATTATGAATAATTAGAAACAAACGGGAATCAAAACGGTTAAGAAATGAATATTTTATGAATCGATTGAATTGATTTTTGTTCGATCACTTTGCCACTTAAAAATGTATCAAACGTCGTCCAATGAACTTGGGATTTGACACACTATTATTTGGCTAGGTGGTGAACGAGATGATGCAAAAATATATAGGTGTCGTGTGTACGAATTGAGAATAAACGAGGCGTTTTGGAGCTTATTTGGTCGACTTGTATGAATTATTATTAATAAAAATGGGTTTAATTTTTGGGCCGGTTGGGCTTATGAAAGATTTAAGGGCCTGTTTGATTTTAATTAGTTATAGTAATTAAGTTTAGTGAAATTAATATTTTGTTAATTTTGTCGAGAACTTGTTTTGTCGTTTGACGAATTTAGCAATATCGTAATCGTGACCATTTTAATATACAAAGAAAATTTTAAATTTTCCCGTAAAAATGGTGATTACAATAATGACAGAGATTATTTATTTAATTGACCGAAGTTAATTATATGAATTTTTGCGAGGTTTTACAGTACCCACATGTCATTCTGAATTTCGTCCCGAAATTCAAATTTAATGTGATTACTTGAGTAAAGAATTTTTTTTTTGAACAGAGTTGTCGAAAGATTTTTATCCGAAATTTAAGGAAACGTGATTCAGTTAGATTTACCTGTACTAGACAAGACAAAATAACTGAGGTATTTAAGGGTTGTGAATATTGAAAATAGTGAAAAAATAACGGCTAATGAATAGTGAATATTAAGGGTCATGAATAGTAACTTAACGGCTATATTTTTGGTCCCAACGGCTAGATTTTTAGCCTATATATACCTCATTTAATTTCCTATTCTTTCATCATCCATTTTCCTATCATTTCACATTTCCTATTCTTAATCCTCTTCTCTCATTAAATACTTCCGGAAATGCCGAGCCTAATTACTATTATCGCAATGGTATATATCGTTTTGGCCATCACCTATTTGACTTTTGTTCCGGATGAAGATTATGTAATTTTGGTCAGGATTGTGGGGTTCGTAATACCACTCACGGTTCTATCATATGGTGTTGATA
The DNA here is from genome assembly GCA_030686995.1 of Artemisia argyi. Classification (NCBI taxonomy): domain Eukaryota; kingdom Viridiplantae; phylum Streptophyta; class Magnoliopsida; order Asterales; family Asteraceae; genus Artemisia; species Artemisia argyi. Next base: position 159,700,800 of record CM060708.1, read on the forward strand.
AGATATGGAGGCACTAGTCTCAAGCTAGGTTTATTTAAAATGTATCCTTGTTATGTTTCTATGTAATCTTCAATAAATATGAAATAATACTTATTTGTCTTTATGTTTATGAACAAGGCTTGCTATTGTTTCTAATGGTGTACTTATACTTATCTTTTAGAATAATCAAAGTATTTCATCCTATGGTGGTTCTTGCTATGGTACTGTTGATGGGAATCCTTATTATTATACTGGGTCAGCCTATTGAATATTCTACGCTTTTTATTGTAATCCTTGAAATAATAGCACTTCCTATGCTAATTATATGCCTATGTATTAATTTTCGTGGTCTCTAATAAAATTTTTGCTATTGATGTTTTCCATAAGCCTTTGTGAACTCTTAGGTTTCTAATGTTTTTACTTTTCTCAACTTTCTATAATAAAATGATGGATATTAAGTGTAAATATCTATTGGAGTTTGTCAAAAATAAGGTTTAAGAATAGTTTATTTAATCTCAAGATTTTGTTTTTACATGAAGATTGTTATTTAGAAAATCTGAAAAGATAACTGTTCCATTTATAACATAATTCTTCCTAAATTATACATAGGTAGCTAGGCTATGTATAATTGAGGACCAAATGATGTAATGCTTGGCTCAGTAATAATGGTATTTATTTTTCTTTAAATTGTTTTAGATGGTTCAGTTTCAATGATTGAATGACATCTAATCATTTTCAAAAGAATTTAGTAAATTTTTGTTCATAATATGGTGATGAGTCAGGAATTTCTAAGGTGATACTAGGATATCCTTGGTATAAACTTAAAGTTCATGAGATAATTCTTACAGGGTGGTAATAATCTATCGTTCAGTCACTCTTATTGTTCTCTTAGGGTGAGTTGGTCTAAAATCCGTAAAACTTTCATGGTTATGCTTACAAGGTATAACCGTCTTATTTTCTTTTCTTACTATATCGTTGCTAATTGGAGGAACTATGGTTACTTCAAGTATTACTGCAATGATACTGATTACTAACCTCTGGATATTCTTAGTACTTTGTTAAGTCCTTTAGTGAAAGAATATGGAGCTAATTATTTCATTGATGATAGACTGAATTGAATCCCTACCGTAATCTAATTTCAAGATATGTCTGGGTAGTATCTTAGATAATTTATCAACTCTTGGTATAGGATTGCTAAAAAACAAATGGACTTATCTACTAAAGCTAAAGTTCAATAACCTTCTCTCTATTCTTCAAGTTATATTCCAAAAATTTGTCTTATAAAATTCTATGGTTATAGCCTAATCATGGTAGGTATAAGGTATCATAATAATCATAGGTATTCTTAAGGTAATTTGAATATATTCACTATAATCAACATTATATTAATAACTTGATTTGATTGTTTTTGCAAAACAAACGATACAAGATCTTTTATTAATACTCCATTGATATGAGAGGAGTCATTTGTCTACCAAAGAGAGTAACAAATGGTGAGATTTTTCATGAAAGTATGAGGAATCATTACATGAATGCATAGCCTCACGATGGAAAGAATTTATTAACAACAGAGGGTTATAACGAAAGGAGATTTTTATTGGAGGTTGGTTACAAGTTTTGAGAATTTCGGAATATTAGGAAATCTGTCATCACTAACCAAAAACTTTTTGGTTTAGTGGGTACAACTTTCTTTGCATGGGAATTGAGAGAAGATACATCGTTTGAGATGTATTGTATCGAGAAATTTGGAGCGTCAGGAAGTAGAAAATTTAGAAATATCTGGTATTGAGGAATATGAAGTATAAGGTGACGGAGAATTTGGCTCAACGTTCTTCTACGACATCTCTTGGAGTGAACTTCGTCCAACTTCGAATGCTGCTTGACCACCAATCAAATCTTCATATGATTCGGTAGCTCTTCTGAGTTTTTGACGTAAGGGTGAACGAATAGGTGACGATGGAGGTGATCTCGGATTGAGTTCTATATTAGGTTGGGATTTTATTATTTGTACGTAAGGATTTTCATTATTCGGAGAATTTTTATTTATAGATGAGGTATTAGTATTATGGATATTTGTTTTGACATTCACGGGCATTCCTGAAGACATGCTACAGTAGTAACCGAAAATAATATTTTATGAGTATTTTGTATGTTAAAGATATAACAGTACATATGAAATAACAATTGTATATGAGTAACTATTAAGCATGTAAGGTAATCTCAATAAATAAAGTATCGAGCAAGGCAGTCTGCAGACACGGAGGGCATAAAATATTATGGTGTAAAATCATTATTTTGAAAATGAAGTTATAGTTTTAATGTTTGAAAACGTTTAATTCTCTATAACTGTAGCTCTGATGCCAATCTGTAACACCCCCATTTTTAAGTTTTGTCGCAGCGGAAAAGTAAATTGGGTGTTACGGTGAGGATCAAAGTTTTAACCACATAAAATGGTTTAAAAGAAACATTTTGAAAGTCATTTGTCATTTAAATAATAATTTTTATAAAAGATGAACCATTTGATTTAAAATCTTATGAAAAGATATAAAGGCTTGTAAAAATGACAAATTTGATTTTTACACCATTTTAATTTATCAGAGTAATAAATGCCCACTCCGTGTCTTGTCCTGCTCCGTTAAATTACCTGAGATACACATGCTTAAAAGTGTCAACACAAAGGTTGGTGAGTTCATAGAGTTTTAGGAAAAACCCTTTATTTTGTTAGATTTCAGGAATATTTGGTATTAATTAAATACAAACAGTAACGAAACAAGTATCGAATATATTATCAAATAAATCATATAAATATTCAATCACATTCAATAAGGAATCAATAATCTTAACATGAGCTGGAAACTCATGATACTAAATCAATCAGATATACAATTCACGTATGGTCAAACCTATACAGCTGTATCTAAATATATGTTGAATACATATATATTTCCTTTATAGATATTGCACCAAGCCTCATGACACGCAAGACGTTAACAGAAGGGGTGTTCTATCAAATCAATGACAGATTTTGCCCTCGTGTAATAGGTGATTTGCCAATTCCTATATTTACTCAAATATAGTGTATCACGACTAATGCGGCTAACCAATTGCAATTGGCATTCCGTCAAGCATTAGTGGGATCGGAGGTCAATCCAAAACAGGTTTCGAATCTGTTCACTATATTCGCGCTCACTTTACAGTGATTAATGGCTCATGATAGAGGGACTATATGGCGATAACCTAACTTAGGCAATATCAAGGACTAATGGGCTCATTTATCATAACATCATGAAATCAAGTATCGTATCACAGAGATCAAATTGGAAAAACAGTATCGTTTGAGTATCAGAAATTCAGTTTGAAAATATATCGTTTGAGTATCAGAAATTCAGTTTGAAAATATATCGTTTGAGTATCAGAAATTCAGTTTGAAAATATCATCATTTGAGTATCAGAAATTCAGTTTGAAAATATCATCATTTGAGTATCAGAAATTCAGTTTGAATATTTCGCCAGTAACACATTTATATCACATACCACAATAATCGGATTGAGAACATTTTCATATGAGTATCAATATTTCAGTCAAGAAATTCTTCAATAAATATATATTTCACATACCACAATAATCACATTGGAAACATTAACATATTTTAAATCACAATTTATATTATTTTAATATCAATTAGGAAATTGATTTGAATCATGTATTTTATTTTATTTCATATACTTATCAAGTTATCAAAGTATATGTAAGCATGTATCTCCCCCAATGAGTTAAAAACAATTATTTGAAATGGGGCTATGACTCACCTGGATTGATTTGGAAATGATGAAAAGTAAAGTAGGATGAGATTTATGGAAACGTCTTTGACACAGAACCTGATAAATAAATTTATCAGAGAATATAACCAAATACTATTTGGTAAATACGAACGAATAACGAATAATTATTATTCGTTATGACGAATAGATGATGTGCAGTGAAATTATTATGTCATGCATGATATGATAAAATACTTTATTTAAAATATCCATCGTATTTTTACCTTTTTAATCGTAAGTAATAATATTAACTTTTTAGATATCGTTATATATATTATTAACGTAAAAATAAATAATATATATATATATATAAAACGTAATAAAATGCATATGACGTGATGGTTGCCGTAAAATAGAAAATAAAATGAGAATGTCACATAGATTATGTGTAGTCCTTGTCCTTTTTCCATTTTTACACTTTTTATACTAACGGCGTTAGCGTCACACCGTTAGTCCTCTTTATATATATTTTACAATTATAGTCCACTACATGTCCAATATTACAATCTAAGCTTGTAACATCCTATATTATCAATTTTTATCCTAACTTTCTGTTTCTACTGTTTTAGTCCTTTCTTTTCACAGTTTTCACTTTTTGTCCCTATAGGTGTCGTCGCGTTACATTTTTAGTCCAAATTTGCAAAAATGATTATAAAAATTATATAAAAATTTCCGTAGCTTATTTTATTAATTTCAAGCTTATTTCAACAGCTTATTTTATGAAAAGCTTATTTTTATAGCTTATGGGCCTTAACGAAACAATACATAAGCCCATTTAAAAATTTAGAGGCGAGGGCATGAAAATTATTTTGGGCTTGAACTTGGGCTTCTTTTGTGATTCTAAAAATATTTTTTATGGGTCCAATGGGCTGTTAAAACGTAAAGTCTTATTGGGCCTTAGTTAAGCCCACTCGACAAAACAAAGTTTTTATTTAAGTTTTGATTTGAAAAAATACGGTTTGTGTCGATTCAAAATGGCTCGAGTAGGGTGTCAAAACGTGATTATTTTTATAAGTTGTATAAACGAAAATAATAGTTTTCTAGGTGGTCTATTAGTACGTAGAAAAATATGGTACGTTTGTTATATGAAATAAAAAGTTATACGATGCGTTTGTAGCATGTATGAACTTGGTATATATTTTGAAAACTTGCAATTATTTTCTAAGTGTTTAGTGAAATTTTATATGGTGTAACATGGTTCAAAAATGATTTGATTGATGCATGTAACGTGAGAATAAACGTGAAGTGTGTGTGCTACGTGACTCCTAGGCCTTCCAAGATAGAGGCTAGTCACGTTGGTGTTGCTAAAATTATATACGTACATAAAATTTATATATGAAACTATATATGATCGAACAAAATAAATATGATGCATGACATAAATTTAACGTGTAACATGGATTGAAAAAGGATGTAAACGACTTACAAACACCTTAGAGGTGATAAAAAGGTCGAGTGAAATAGAATGGAACACAAGAGTTTATCACGTTCGAAATATAACCCAAACGTTATATATATAATTCAAACCCGATATTCCCTTTCTTGCTTCCAACAAATTTAGCAGTCGACTTATGAGTTGTAGGGATAATTTTTAGAACGAATGGATTATGTGAAAGAGTATGGAAATGAAAAGAAAACAAATGCATGCATGAACGTATATATTGTACCATTTGATTGAATCGTATGGTACTAAATAACTCAAGGAAACATGTAGTACTATTATATGTCAGTGATATAGACTTGGTCGACATATATATCATTTTATATTGAATTGGGAAGACATGAAACAAGAGAAATTGATTTTGATGATTCATATTGATGTCGACATATATATATCTTGGTATACGATTTACAAAATCGTATACTACTTGTACATACTTGATCATTTTCGACATTTGAACATAAAATCATCTCAGGAATATTATTAGGAACAATTAGAAACAAACGGGAATCAAAACGGTTAAGAAATGAATATTTTATGAATCGATTGAATTGATTTTTGTTCGATCACTTTGCCACTTAAAAATGTATCAAACGTCGTCCAATGAACTTGGGATTTGACACACTATTATTTGGCTAGGTGGTGAACGAGATGATGCAAAAATATATAGGTGTCGTGTGTACGAATTGAGAATAAACGAGGCGTTTTGGAGCTTATTTGGTCGACTTGTATGAATTATTATTAATAAAAATGGGTTTAATTTTTGGGCCGGTTGGGCTTATGAAAGATTTAAGGGCCTGTTTGATTTTAATTAGTTTTAGTAATTAAGTTTAGTGAAATTAATATTTTGTTAATTTTGTCGAGAACTTGTTTTGTCGTTTGACGAATTTGGCAATATCGTAATCGTGACCATTTTAATATACAAAGAAAATTTTAAATTTCCCCGTAAAAATGGTGATTACAATAATGACAGAGATTATTTATTTAATTGACCGAAGTTAATTATACGAATTTTTGCGAGGTTTTACATAATTTGATATAATATTGAAGCTAAACAAATAGCAATCCAATTTCTTGTTTACACTCAAAACCACGTCAATTAGATTTGATGAATATATCAACCATAATTTGAATAATGAATTGATATAATATCAAGATCTTTCTTGACCCTCACGGACACTCATTTGAAATAAATAAACATTTTGATAGTGTGTTCCATTAATCCTAAGATTATTTATTAGTGAATGATTGAAAGTTGACTTATTATTTCATGATTGTTATATGTTTTATTTTTGTGAAAGACTCTTCATTTTTACTTATTATGAACACACTTAGATTTTGAAAATACTTTTTCTTTTATATAACTATTAATGTTTTAAAATGATTCAATTTCTCTTATTAAACATCTTAAGGTAAAACAAGCTAATTTGTAGAAAATATTTAAGTGTGTTGTGAAGAATAGATTAAATTGTTTGAAATGTTTAGGTGACTAGATTGAACTCATTTACAAGATGTTTGAGTAACATTAAGCCATCTATACCTATATGCAATGCAAGCATATTATAACAATCCTAACGCAAGAAATCTAGTTAAGTATAAATCGAAAAACTAGCTATAAACAAATAGAGCACATATGCATAGATATACACATAGCTAAACTTCAAATAGCAACAATCATTTAATATATTCAATTAAAAAAATAAAATCACAAAGAAGTTCACATAACACATAAAACACTTGTCGTCGTTTTGTGTATTATATACACCAATGTTTACTTAGCTCGAATTTATTTGAAAATAAAATAGTTTCCTCCCCATTCTATAATTTAATTAAGATTAATATTTTGAAAACATAAATACTTAATTTTACAAAAGTATATCAACTAGGAATGCCCGACTTGAAGGAAAAGGTAAAACAAAAGTTTTACGTTAAAACGAAACACAAATTTTTGACCACCGTATAGTATTTTGACTTTCTTACTTATTTAAGTTTGTAATGGTTAGTTGTAAGTATTTTTAAATGAAAGTAGACTCAATTACCTTTAAAACTCCGGGTGGCACGACTTCTACGGAGTTACGGTTAATTTTATATGATTTTTCAAAGTTTTCGAAAAACTGTCGAATAGATAGGCGGACCCCTTAAATAATTAAGGGGACCGCCCAACATTTAAGGGGGGCGCCCAGAAAATTAAGGGGGCCGCCCATCTGGTACTCAAAATTTTATTTTTTTTGTAAAAAATTGTTTTCTGACTTTTCAGAAAGGTGTGTAACTTTCTGATTTTGATACCAAACATATAACACTTATTTTAAGCATAATATTATTTCGAGCTAGTATAATTAGTGTATATATCATCAAAAATAATACAAGTTAATCAACAAAACACTTTTCATATTTAATCCTCCTTAATGGGTAATTTGATACATGGATCGTACTCAATTTTTAAAACCATTTGTTTTGAAAATTTGAGCGACGTGGCTCTGGTACCAATTGTGGAAAACTAGAAGGGGGGGGGGGGGGTTGAATAGTTTTCCCCTCTTTTTTATTTTATAAAAACTTTGTTTCAAAATGTTGATTCGAATTTATTCAATTGTTTGTTTGGAAAACCTTTAATTAGAGTTTAGTATGAAAACACCATATAATCAATGTGATCAATTATATACGTAAGCTTTTGGAAAAACTTAGTTTTATGAATGGAGCTTTAGTCGGTCTTTGTGTGAATACGTTTTCCTTTTAAAATCTTAAAACATTTTGTATCAAATTATCTATCAAGTTAAACTTAATATGAGAAGTGTGAATAATAATCTATTTGACCATATCATATAATTATACACACAATCACAATATTAACTTCTATGTACAACACAATCAATCATCACAACTATATAAGCAACAACAAAGACATATAGGCAAGCATAGATGTAAAGCGATAAATGCAAGAATAAATGAAAAGAGATAAGAGAAAGGAAATGCAAACCGGACACGATGATTTATAGTGGTTCGGCTACAAGGACACCTTCCTTGCCCTACTCCACTCCCCGAGTCACCTACTCGAGAGTTTTCTTCACAACTAAACAAGCTCCCTTTTGGCGGAGAAAACCGTACACAACTTTTGCTTACACCATTTAACGACACTAAGCTAAATGTCGAGTTCTAATAGTAGCTAGAACCAATCTCACAACACTACTACGATCACTACACAACTTCTACACGACTTCACGACTTCTTCATGGCTTCACGCTTCTTCATGGCTTCACGAGTTCACGACTTCTTCACTACTTCACAACTTCTTCTATACTCCACTACATGTTCACACATCTACTTCTTCACAACTTCATGACTTCTCCATACTACTACTTCTTCCCACTACTTCTTACTCACTCATAAACTCACTACTGAGTAAGATCATCTTGATCTACTTATTACATATACATAACTCACAACATTACATAAACACTAACTAGATCCTAATACATCTTTGGCTTTATGATCGGGAGGATTCTTCTCTTGCACTTTGAGTGGTAAAGGATTGGATCACTTGAAACAAAGACTTATAATCTTATGATCAAAGGATTTAGAAGGATGTTTTGAAGGGATTGGGACTGAAAATTTTCGTGCAAAAGGTGAGAAAATTCTGTGGGATGATCCAGTATTTATAGGGAGAAAAATATTGTTTGGGAGCGTGGCCGGTCCCCTTAATTGGGTGCCGGTCCCCTTAATAATTAAGGAGACCGCCTAGTATAATTAAGGGGGCCGCCTAAGAAAAAAATATTTTTTTCTTCAGATTTTTTGTCTTTTTGTGGGGGAGGTTTTTCCTGAAGAATGTAGCCGTTTTTTGGGTTGAAATTTGAATTCAAAATATTTATTTTGAATAAAACATTTCTTATAAATACAAAAATATTTTGTATAAGTTTAAAAATGTTTGTCCCACTTTAATAAAATGTAAGGTTTGTAAAAATAAAATTCCTTTGATCATAAAATGCATTAGACACTTTGTTTATTCATACCTTAAGTGATATGGATGCTAAAACAAATATTTACGACTAAATACTTGTTTACGTCATAATTTGTAGTTCTATGAGTTTACGTTTTGTGATTATTAAAACATAGAGATATCGATATATGTTAATAATGTTTTTAGGCATTATTTATATCAACAAATTGTATATTTTCTCTGCTTAGCTCCTCTGAAAGCAAACCATGTCTAAAAGCTGCCATGTTTATTTCATATGATTCAATCCATGGTTTTGAAATTTGCATTTTTACAGTCCTTGTTAGGTTCAATCCTAGACTTGTTGCTTATCACACTAGTTATAATACCTGTGCACGCACAGGGTTTTTAAATTTTCGTTTTGATTATTTGATATTATCGATTAAGAAATGAATCTCTTAACATACTTCAATTGGTTTTACATGGTGGACTAAAAATAAAAAAGCATATGTACATAATTATAATCTACCTATTATTTTAGAAGAATGCTTTTGGGTTAAAATTATATTTTATTATTCAAGCAAAATCACATGATGATACTTGACTTACATGACATTTTAGTGATAAATGCTTTTAATTTTGCAAACCCATGCTATCAATTTACGATATGTTTTGTAATTGTGGTATTTCTTTTACTTATATTTTCGTTAAAATATGTAGCATATTTAGATAGCTTTGAAGATTGATTCATTTTTTTGATTATGAATAACCATCATACTATGTTTACTAATGTATATTTTTGTTTGAAAAATAGTATTTTCATAAGTTTGTGTTATTTACTTCTCATGTTTGATCTTAAAATTATCAAATTAACATAGATGCTTACACTATAGCTTCTTTATTATATAAAGAGAAACAAAAAAAGATGTGATGGGTAGAACTCAAATTTAATCTTACGTTTATGTCTTAATGTATAATTTTTTTTTTCTAAGACCGAACTATATAAGGAAATTATAATTACTTGTATAAGTAAATTATAAATGCATGAAAAAATGACAAAGAGTACATTCGCAAGTCTTTTAGGATTGTTTGAATCCTTACCGACCTTTTACTTTAGTGCAACTTTCTTTACAATTGGCCTAGATCATCAAAGTTAAAGACACCTATATTTTAGATCGTTGATTGATACTCATAGTGTTATTAATGACAGCAAACACCTGCTAAGTTTCATTAACTCATTCAAAGACACCTGCTAAAAATTCCTACTATAAAATTCCACATATATGCACTAAAATACATCTTTGGTAAATTAAAGTACATTCATGTATTATCTAAATCAGCAACTCAACTTAATTATACATTTATACCTTGAGCAGGCGTAGAAAATCCTTCCATGACAATCATGTGTTGATACTTAATCATCTTCTAAAAATGCACACAACAAATTGCATTGCACTTTAGTGTGTGTGATAAGATCATAAAACTGCAAAAACCACTTACATGTTGCATTATAGTGAGGATAACAACATAGTTAGTTATAACATCAAATAAGAAAACTTCAGATTATAACTAAAGGGGTGTTTAGTTATGCTTATTAAAGGTGCTTATGGTTTATTCAATTACCATAACACAATAAGTTTATGATAAAGCTATAAGCTTTTTTGAGAAGCTTAATAACAAACCTCTGAACTCACAACTAATTCTATCATAGCTTAGTGTGTTTATAGTAAAAACACAAATATTAAGTGTAGAAGTTTTCGATAAAACATAAGCAAAAAGAGGTTAACACATAAATCATAAGTATAGAAGAATGTATCTCACATCCGTGATTACCAACTCAATAACATTATCGCAGTATAATAACGTAATAACATGATTAAAAACTATATATGCTTGCTTAATAATTCTCATGTACATACTTTAATTCCTTTACAACGGCCAATTATTATGTTTATTTATTTATTTATTTATTTTTTGATGAAACATCACGTCAATGAATAAAGTTAGGTTATCACCTACATAGTTTTTCTTTTTTTGATTTAGAAGGTGATTGTTATCAAATAACGATTGTGATGCGTGCATTTTTTTATTTTATATAATTTAAGGAAAACACCTTCTAACTTAAACAATGACTATCTAATTCATGCATTTTTTTTAATAATTAGCTTTGTATAATATTTTTAACTGGCAGACATGCTGAGGTTCATGTTGATGTTATTGTTTAACTTTAACTATTGATATTATGTTGAAAAAAATGTGTGAGTTTAGTAGCACCAGTGTTGCAAAAATCGGCTGAGGCGGCCGATTAATCGGCGATTAATCGTCCTCGGCCCTGGAACTTGTAGGAAATTACAAGGTAATCGGCCGATTAATCGGCCGAGTCAAAAAAATCGGCCGATTAATCGGGCAAAAATCGCAACTCGGCCCCCAACCGCTTCGGGACCGATTCACGATTTTTGCAACATTGAGTAGCACATAAATGAGCGTTAATGAAGTTAAAATCGTTGTTATAAGTAAAAACGCGTATATTTATTTTCATATCACAGTAACTCGTGCTTACCATTTGATATTTATATTCCCGTTACTAATAATTTAGCAGTATTAATATTCAAACTCGTGTACGCATAAATTAAACTTTTAAGTAGAATAACATGAGTCATTTTTAAAAAATATATTCTAATGGATGAAAGTCTACAACTAACAATATTAAAAATAATTCGCATATATACAAAATTTTGTAATTTAAATAGATGAAAGTCTGAAACTAATACTAATACTTATGTCATTTTAAACAAAGTTCATATTATAAAGTATAAGGGGTATAAAGTGTAAGGGGTTATTTGTGTTTTTTCTAAAGTTATTAAAAAACATGGAACATGTAATTTTACACTTAGCTCCATATATTTTATGTAAAATTCAACTACTAAACTTTTATTAATTACTTCCTCTCTTTTTAAGTTTTTTTTTCATAAATTTGACACCTATATTTTTTTGCATTTTTTTTCTTAACCAAAATTTTCCAACAAATTTATTAAGTTTGACTAAAATCAATTTAATTTTGACTTTTTATTGACCAATCATATTGCTCGATTTCCCCTACGTGGCAAAATCGAGCTCTCCTATTGGTCTAATTTTTTTTCAATGAGAAGGGTTTTCTACGTGGCAAAATCGAGCTCTCCTATTGGTCTAATTTTTTTTCAATGAGAAGGGTTTCGCAAAAAACACTACGAAATGATGTAATTCTTTTATTATATAAAAGATTAAATTGCAGATTCACTTAAGAATAAGCAGTTTCGACTAAAATGGATATTTACATTCTATTTCCGGGTATTCATCCAATATTAACTTACAAGCTAGAGATTAGAGCAGTAATTCCATTTCATTGAATCCAATGAATAATGTCAATTTCTCACCTTACAATTCAATTAAATTAATTTTTTTTTTTTTTTTTTTTTTTTTTTTTTTTTTTTTACAAAACACTACTTAAATATACTCAATTAAAAAACATATAAAGCTTAAAACAGCATAATTACAAAGCGACTGCAAATGTTTCCTCCATTAATAATTGTATCTTGACTATTGTGGTTCAGCAATTTCAAACACATAATTGGCAAGTTCTTGGTTTTAAACATGGCAATATTGATAGAAACAAAACCATGTACGTGATCCACATTTGAATTTTAACATTTTGCTTATCTTCAGCTTTATCCAACATAAAGTATTGGAAGCAACTTTGAATGCATGCAAAATCTTTCTACAGATGCCTGTGATCACGATGTTCTCTGTTCAAGTTGTAGAGCTACATGTCTTGAGCATTATGTCCAAAAATCAAATGGTAAAATGATCAAAATGTATCACATGTGACGCAAATGAATAATTAATGCACTTAACCATGAAGTCTAGTTAATACACTAATTATAGTTTGTTAATGGAACAAAACTATTCTTTTAAGGACTAACAGGGTACTCGCGCATCGCGGCAGCGGATACTCTGCAATACAAATTTTTAGCGAGAAATGTTAGTCAATTTTATGTCATGCGATACAATAACTTTACGGATGACGACAATTATAGGTTTGAATAATTTTAAGCGGTTTCAAACTAACTCATCTTATATTTTTAGATTACTCCGTGATGTTGCAGCACCACAAAGGCAATAGCTGAAAATATTATGGAGGTATGAGGTTAAATTGGTTGATAATGACTTATACTTGTAATAAGTTGGTAGGAGATAATGTCAATTCATTATATTTATGCGGTATAACAATATACACACCCTAATCATTAAATATGTGTTTTATTCTAGATTTTTTTGCATAGTATCGCTTTAACAGTAGATTTTTATCATGTTAAGAAAAATTAGTTCAACAAATATACACTTTTGAAAGTTGATTTTGTGTTGAACTTGTTGGTATTGTTCATAATCATGTTTATTATACTTTTCCCACATAAGTGTGGGATATAGGTAACAGAGTGTTTATAGATGCTAATAAAACTCAAATGTTTAACAAAGTATGTAGAGATAACTATGAAAAGATGTATCTATAATACTATAAGATTCAGTCCCTAAATTTAATGTGGAGTTATGATGATAGAGTTTTTAGAGTTAGAAACAAGTTTGAGTCGTTTAGTAGTTGCATAGAGTACAAGATAGCTAATGCTCGAAATTCAATACTGCCTCATAATAACTATACAATCATGAAGGAGATGAAGTGCAAGGGTTGCCCGAATTGATCACATGGCATTTAGTATAGAATTAAAAGTCGGTTAAATGAAGTGCAAGGGTTGCGAAATGTTGCAAGAATAATTAATGATTTAACCTAATTCATGCCTATATAAACTGGCCAAAAATCACATTTAGTGAGTACATTTGAAGATGATTCACACATCTTTTAGATATTTGATTGTTGGTAGCGGTATGTAAATTCTCTTTTGCAACATTTTGGATATGATTCACACATCTTTTAGATCTTTGTAATTAAATTGGTCTTATTTTTTTCTTAATTTAGTTATCATACGCAGGTACCATGAAAATCACACAAGATCATGCATGCTCAGATAAATGGAACCAATGATTGGGATACCAACTATTTTATTTGTTTCTTACATATTTAGGTGATTGTTATAAATAAGCATATATATAGATATATGTATTATGTTAATGCATTTTCATAAACAAGTAATTTATGTGCGTTTTCTATTGATGTAGCTCACATGTGCGAATTGATTCAAGAAAATGTGCACGAGCATGTATGTAAAGCAACATTTAAATAGTTAAATGATACTTTTTAGCATGATTAGTTTATGTAAGTAGTTGCTTTCGAATGCTATTTAAGAAATATTAGAATGAATTTATCGCGTGCAATTGAATTATTATTGAAAAAAAAAGGTCCGCACATCGCAAAGTGTTTTCTTTTTCTATATGTAGAATCATTTGTGAGAAACCAATATTTATGCCAATTAAATGAGTTTGCCATAATAGTAAAATACGACATTTTAAAAATATCACATTGAGTAATGAATAGAAAGAGAAAAAAATACATAATTTTGACTTAAATCCGTTTGTAAATTATAATATCAAATAAAAAAGTTGAGTTTTAAACATAAGCAAAAGTTCAAACTTTTATCGAAAAACAAAACCGGTGCATTTAATGTGAAGTATATACAACATCGAGATAGAAGTGCAAGGCTTGCCGAAATTTATCACATAATATTTAGTAATTAGTATACAATTAAAAGTTGGTTATGGATTGAGATGAAGTTGAAAAGGTTGTAAGAATAATTGATGATTTAACCTAATGCAATATATATATAGGTATATGTATTAATTTAATGCATTTTCATATACAAGTAATTTATATGTGTTTTCTACTGATGTAGCTCACATGTGCGAATTGATTAAAGAAAATGTGCACGAGCATGTATGTAAAGCAACATTTAAATAATTAAATGATACTTTTTAGCATGATTAGTTTATGTAAGCATGCAACTTGAATAATGAATATAAAAAAAAGTATATAATTTTTGCTCATACCCATTTGGAAATTAAAAAAAAAAAAGTTTAAGACATAATAGTTGAGTCCAAAGGTTTTAGAAATTATTAATAGTGTGTTAATTAATATTCATTTAGTTAGCTATTTAGAATTGAGTTTATTGATAAAATTATTAATATTAGTTAGACTTCAATGTTAATTTTCAATGAAATTAGTTGTACAATAAAATGAGATGGAGCTAAAAAGGTTTGTAACGATTTTTATACAGTTTATGTGGCATTATTATATATACATTATTACATAAACTTTAACTTACAAACTTTATAAAGAAAATATTTAATGCACATTCTATGACCAATTAGATAGACCCCGTGTGCTTCATATTACCATGCAAAAACTATCTAATAGACAAATATTGTAAGGTTAAGTAATAGAGCAAAAAAAACAAAGCCATTTTTTTATCATGCAAATAAGTAATAGGCAAAAAAAAAAAAAAAAAAAAAAAAAATCAAAACTTAATAACCAAAAGCCCATATATAGAATACAACACCACAAAACCAAAACAACATCAAACACTTTTAAATTTTTATACAAGAAAGTTAAAATATTTCATACAACATACTAAATAATAATTAAGTATACACTCGCAAATATACATAAAGAATACATGATTAACAATTAGATTATGATGATAGAGTTTTTAGAGTTAGAAACAAGTTGGAGTCGTTTAGTAGTTGCATAGAGTACATGATAGCTAATGCTCGGAATTCAATGCAGCCTCATAATCTATACTACATACTAATGTATTTAGGACTTCTAAATGAGGAAGTCTTAAAATTTAAGACCAAAAACATTTTCCAAATAAAAAATAATAAGCTATTTAATAAATGTTGTTAACAATGATATTAGTCATTACATAGATGTTAATAGACTTTATGATTAACATTATGACTAATAAATAATGGTCAATACGCATTAGTCAATATTGTTCAACATCTTGTAACAGCCAAAATATTTGTAACATGTAACTTTCATTAAAAACGTCCATAACAACCAACATTAGCAACCCATATTGATACAACATTACAGCCCATTTAAATTTTTTTGTAACAGCCCATTAAATGATTACAGTAACAGTACATAATGTACTTTCTCACTATAAAATGACATATTACAACACTCTTTCTTCATTCTCTCATAATGTAAAAAACAAACACCTTCACCTCATATGTCACAACCGCCTACGCTACCACATTCGCCACCTCTGTTGCCGCCACAACTTTCGTTGCCACCATCAGCTTCAACAATCACACAAATTGTTGTGTGTTGGTGGTTCGGTGGTAGATCTGGTGGACTTGGTGACAGATTTGGTTGTTTTGGACTTTTGGTTATAGGTTCAGTGGTTTTGGTGGTTTTAGATGGTGTGGTTTCGATTAAGTTTGTTTTTTTCGTTCCCAAAAAAACCACAACTACATATTGAATATGTAGACTGTGGTTTGGTATTTTTAGTTTAGTTTTGGTGGTTTCGGTAATGTGTCAGTGGTTTGTGTTGTGTTGCTACTACCGGATATTTGATTTTTAATTTTTGCTGTTATATTGCAACTAAAGCCATGAGGTTAGATCTGTATGAAACTTAAAAAAAAAAAAATTGTTCATCTATATGGTTTCTTTTGAATTTTTATTGTATTTTAGTAAAATATTGTCAATAATATTTTTGGTGTAGAATGATCGATGTGTATGGCTGCGACTTCTCAATCGGTTGTTGATCATTATTCAAGAAGTTGTACTACGCTTTTCACATGCCAATTAACCATTTCACTTTAGTGTTTATCTTTTATTTGGTGTGAAAAACTATTTCAAATATTGAATAACAAATATTTGAAAGAGTAGCAAAAATTACTTGACGTAACTAATGATGAGCAATCGCAAAAAATGCTTGACCCCGTAAGTTATATTTTCAATTTGTGTCACTATTATTATAATCTTAATTGATTAGTACTACTTAAAATAATGTTATCTTAGAAAAGCAATCTCTAACATATATCGGTGTTATCGGAAAGACAATGCAACTATTTGAAAAGGATTCCTTAACTCTGCAAATACTGTTTGTCATAACAAGAAAGATTTGCCATCAAAATTTTCTTAAAACTAAACACCGTTGACGTTAGGCACGGATACTCGGCTATCATATATAACGGATGAATATCCTATTCATAACTCCGATCTTAATTCCGAACCTAAAATTAAGCATTACACATACAACTTGTACCATATAAAAACACACTTTATATCCGACCTTAAATCCCAACCAAAATAAAAACACGCCTTATATCCGACCCTAAATCCCAACCAAAAAAGTAAGTAACCAAATGAAATTAATTGCATCAGCTTGGTTAATAGAATTAATTGCATTTTATGAATAAGTTAATGCACTGAATAATTTATTTTGCATGAGAATTCTTTATCAGACATGGAACTTTTATCAAATTTGTCTAGAGAGACAACATGACTTTTGGTTGACTACTTGATTTGATCTTGCTTGGTTAGTCGGTTATCTGTAATGATTGGTTATTGGTTCGTTTAGGATGTATTAGTTAGTATACATGGATAGTTGTAAGAATGATTCAAAGTTGGATTCATCGTTGTTTGAATATCCTATTCTTAACTCCGATATTAATTTTGAACCTAAAGTTCCATATAAAAACACATCCTATCGTTAATTCAATCTTAACCGATTATGTAACCGAAAACCGTGCCATCAAATATTAAGTACTTCAAAATAATTTTTTTCGGAAAATATAATCACACAGGTACCTGCCGCTGCAACGCGCGGGTACCCGGCTAGTAACTATACAGTCATGAAAAGAGATGAAGGATTGCCCGAATTTATCACATGACATTTAGTATAGAATTAAAAGTCGGTTAGATGAAGTGCAAGGGTTGCGAAAGGTTATAAGAATAATTAATGATTTAACCTAATTCATGCCTATATAAACCGACCAAAATCACATTTAGTATGTACATTTGAAGATGATTCACACATCTTTTAGAACTTTGATTGTTGGTAGCGGTATGTAAATTCTCTTTTGCAATATTTTAGAGATGATTCACATCTTTTAGATTTTTGTAATTAACTAGGTCTTTTTTTTTTATTATTATTTCTTTTTAATTTAGTTATCATACGCAGGTACCATGAAAATCACACAAGATCATGCATGCTCAGATAAATGGAACCAAAGATTGGGATACCAACTATTTTCTTTGTTTATTATATATTTAGGTGATTGTTATATATATATATATATATATATATATATATATATACATATATATATATATATATATATACATATATATATATATATATATATACATATATATATATATATATATATATATATATATATATATATATATATATATATATATATATATATATATATATATATATATATATATATATATACTACATACTAATGTATTTTGGACTTCTAAATGAGGAAGTCTTAAAATTTAAGACCAAAAACATTTCTCAAATACGAAATAATAAGCTATTTAATAAATGTTGTTCACAATGATATTAGTCATTACATAGATGTTAATAGACTTTATGATTAACATTATGACTAATAAATAACGGTCAATACGCGTTAGTCAATATTGTTCAACATCTTGTAACAGCCAAAATATTTATAACATGTAACTTTCATTAAAAACGTCCATAACAGCCAACATTAGCAACCTATATTGATACAACATTACACCCCATTTAAATTTTTTTTGTAACAGCCCATTAAATGATTACAGTAACAGTACATAATGTACTTTCTCACTATAAAATGACATATTACAACACTCTTTCTTCATTCTCTCATAATGTCAAAAACAAACACCTTCACCTCATATGTCACAACCGCCTACGCTACCACATTCGCCACCTCTGTTGCCGCCACAACTTTCGTTGCCACCATCAGCTTCAACAATCACACAAATTGTTGTGTGTTGGTGGTAGATCTGGTGGACTTGGTGACAGATTTGGTTGTTTTGGACTTTTGGTTATAGGTTCAGTGGTTTTGGTGGTTTTAGATGGTGTGGTTTCGATTAAGTTTGTTTTTTTCGTTCCCAAAAAAACCACAACTACATATTGAATATGTAGACTGTGGTTTGGTATTTTTAGTTTAGTTTTGGTGGTTTCGGTAATGTGTCAGTGGTTTGTGTTGTGTTGCTACTACCGGATATTTGATTTTTAATTTTTTGCTGTTATATTGCAACTAAAGCCATGAGGTTAGATCTGTATGAAAGTTAAAAAAAAAATTGTTCATCTATATGGTTTCTTTTGAATTTTTATTGTATTTTAGTAAAATATTGTCAATAATATTTTTGGTGTAGAATGATCGATGTGTATGGCTGCGACTTCTCAATCGGTTGTTGATCATTATTCAAGAAGTTGTGCTACGCTTTTCACATGCCAATTAACCATTTCAATTTAGTGTTTATCTTTTATTTGGTGTGAAAAACTATTTCAAATATTGAATAACAAATATTTGAAAGAGTAGCAAAAATTACTTGACGTAACTAATGATGAGCAATCGCAAAAAATGCTTGACCCCGTAAGTTATATTTTCAATTTGTGTCATTATTATTATAATCTTAATTGATTAGTACTACTTAAAACAATGTAATCTTAGAAAAGCAATCTCTAACATATATCGGTGTTATCGGAAAGACAATGCAACTATTTGAAAAGGATTCCTTAACTCTGCAAATACTGTTTGTCATAACAAGAAAGATTTGCCATCAAAATTTTGTTAAA